>CAWUFW010022855.1:0-87044 GCA_963921515.1 Calotriton arnoldi | reverse complement strand
CTAAGTTTCAAAATGATAATTAAACAATAGTGAGAGGTGTCCCAGTGAAAAAAGTGGAACCACTAAATGAATGGTGACATATTTTGTGACATATGTACAAGGTTTCCTTTAAAACATAAAGACGACCATTAGGAGATATACATTGTATTAATCAACACTTTATGCAATGATAAGTGCTGGATAATGGTTCGCTTTTGTTAACAGTCAAACAAAAGCCAAACAAAAGCGAACCTCAGTGACACCCAGTGTGGATGAAATGCCCTTTAATGATAAGTAAACTCCAATCACCTTATCTGGAGCTCTCTTTCCCTAAGTGCTCCCAGTTAGATAATCAACAGGATGAGAGCTCACTGTAATAAAGGCTACCGCCTGAGCAGAACCTCCCTGTATTTTTACAAAAGAAGACATCAAGGACATTTTAATGAATTATGCCAATTTAGAATCTATCAGTTATCCTTGAGGAATTTACAATATGCACACTAGTGTGGGTGCCAGAGTCCATCAACTGAAACCTAATACAAAACGGTCTAACCCAAAAAACCAGGTCAAATTCAAGATGACACTTCACTAGCACAATACACTCCTCATTCAATTGCCTTGTACATAATAGTAATTAAGCTGCAAATACAGATTCCACATTCCAGGCTGAATATAGGCCTATTCTTCCAAACTGAAATGAGTTGGAATGTGTTTTCTTAGTCAATTGTGACTTACTGATGGCTTCTGACTACTCTACCCCTTATTTAGAATGAAAAGGGAAAACAGGTGGATGAGTAACAGTTATCTAAAGAGCCTCAATCCAATCTAAGGGGGTCATTAGGATAGCGGTGCTGGGACCGGCCGCCAGTGGTGCGGCGGTCCCACACCGGCGATTAGGATGCCACCGCCACTGTGGCAGTGGCATCCTCCATTCCCAGCATTGTGGCGGGCGGTGCTCACAGCACCGCCCGCCACAATGCTGGGAATGCACTGTGTGCATCGTCATGCACAAGGTGACAGGCACCGCGAGGTGCCTGACACCATGTCCATGACAATGCAGGGGGTACCATAGGTACCCCCATGTACACCCCACCCCCCAATACCCTGGGGGCCCGCAACGGGCCCCCGTAAGCAAGCTCCGCCTGGTTTTCCATGGCGGGGTCTCCGCCATGGAAAGCCCTGCACCGCTGCCCATCCTAATATGGATGGCGGTGTCTAGCAGACACCGCCACCATATCCAGCCCCATTTCCGCACGGTCGACTGGTCGACCGGCGGAAAACCGGCGGACGGTCTTTCCGTCCGCCTGGGTCCCCACCGCCATACTAATATGGCGGTGGGGAAATTTAAGGCGGGCGGTGGGAAATAGCAGGCGGATCACCACCGCCATACGGGCGGTGGCGATCTGCCTGCTATCCTAATGACTCCCTAAGAGTCAGAAATATTAACATCCACACCTTCCAGTGTTTTTGAATGGAAATAAAACATGACCAGGCCCCTACTGAATTCCATCTTATTTATCATAATCCTGCAAAAACCAAGGCTTTATCAGGAAATTATTGGTCTCTTCATAGATAAACTACATTCTATGAACATACACTCCTTTGGGAACTTAATTTACTGGGAGACACATTGACCCACCTCTCTCCCAGTTGGCATCATTCCTATCCAGCAGTAACCTTACACAATACTATTCTACTTCCGCCCCATGAGAGATGCAATATTTGAGCTCTCAATATCAAGATAAGGAATGAAAACCAAGGCTTTGACAAGGACATTATTGGTCACTTCGTAGATAAACTACATTCTATGACCAAACACTCCTTAGGGAACTTAATTTACTGGGAGACACAATGACCCACCTCATTCCCAACTGGCATCATTCCTGTCCAGCAGTAACCTTACACATTACTATTTTACTCCTACCCATATGAGAGATGTTCTATTAGACCTCTCAATAGCAAGATAAGGAACACTTAAGACTGAGGCACTGATGTTGATTGACTTGTTTCATCATCTGTTCGTGCCATTCTATCTTGTCGCCTAAAAAGTAGCGATCGGAGTTCAGCTAAGGAACACACATAAATATTAGGTCAAGGATTCAAATATATATTAGTCTTGATATACTATAACCTGAAGTCTCTTTGCCACCACAAAGAACCCTGGCTTTCCAGGCAGTCAAGAAGCTAAAACAAATCATGAGAGAGATTATGGCTAAGACCATAAGTGAATTGGGCCACAATTGCTAAAAAGACAAAAAATATATCTCCCAGATGGTATTATAAACAGCAGAATGAGGATAGAATATTGTTCTGAGCCAGAGAGTATATGGAGTAAAAATTCCTACTTGGCTAAACATGGACAAACTCCACATTGAGAGAAACCTAAGCTGAAACCTCCCTAAAAGCTATTTGAACAGTATACCAACTCTCCATCTTATATTATAATTATCTATAAGGCTATTTATTAAGTGCAGCTTATACCTGACATGGAAGTCACTTGCCACTGGAAAAGGGCAAGGGGAATGGGCAGAAGGAAGTTCCTATAGTTCATGATCGTGCAGCTATATTTACTCATGAAAGATTTTTCCTGAGTAAAGAGGAAGGCTGTTCTGTACGACCAAGGATCCTGAAAGATGTTCTGCCCCATCTAGTCAATTTACACTTGGGAACAATAAAGAGTTTTGGCATGCAGATCTGAGGCTGTGGTCAGGCAAATATCTAGTAAAGTGCTGTGCGAAATATGAAGGTTTGCAAAAAGACAAAATGAAGTCAAAAGCAAGAATAATTCTTTTTTCAACAGAAAAATAATGCAGCTGTTAATGTTTGTCTGTAATGGTTTCACATTTTAGATGTGGTATTTTGCATACGTTGAAGTGTAAGATGGTTTTTCGAAGTAATGATTTTATGTGCTGTAGATAAAAAGGAAAAATTCTCTTAAGAAAAAGGAGTGGGACAAAGTAACTACTAACCACAATAGAGATATCAGAGTCTGTGGTTGAGGCCAGAGTTTCTGGTCCAAAAGGTTGGAAGAGTTGCAAGTGATCAGGATCTAGGTTTTGGAGGGATTTAGCCATAGACAATTTGAGTTCATCCATACTTGTAGGCCATGTAGTGCCTTAGGGGTAAACAGACAGAATATTGAGTTTTGTTTTTCGACCTACAAGAATATCGAGTTTTAAATATCGAGGTACAAGAATATCGACATCAAGAATATCGTGGTACAGAATATCGACAGTAAGGTAAGATATATCGTTTTTTTAATATCGAAAACAGTAATATCATTTGTAAAAATATCGTTGTTAATAATATCGATATTTATATTAGTGTTCTGTATTTTAGTATGTTTGTTAAAAGTAAGTGATGTAATTTTTTTGTATAAGTATAGCAATTATTTTTAATGTATGTGTTCAATTTTTAGCAATAAATAATTTTATGTACATTTTTGCGTATTTTAGTTCTGTAGCGGGTTGTGGGTTTATAGGGGAATAGGGCGTGAAGTAATTTAATTATAATAAAGTAATTATAAATTTTCATTTATTACTATTTATAATTAATTTATTAATAAGTAATTATTAGATGGTTAATAATTTTTATTAATAGATTAATTGATAATTGTAATAATTGAGTTATTTATTTTAGGAGCGGGTTGTGGGTTTATAGGGGAATAGGGTGGGAAATAATTTAATTATAATAAAGTAATGTTTAATGTTTATTTATTAGTATTAATAATTAATTTATTATTAATTACTTATTAATTGGTTATTAATTTTTTTAATTGATTAATTGATAATTCAAATATATTTTATTTTTAGGAGTGGGTTGTGGGTTTATAGGGGAATAGGTTGGGAAGTAATTTAATTATAGTAAAGTAATTATTAATTTTTATTTATTAGTATTTATAATTAATGTATTATTTATTAATTATTAATGGACTATTAATTTTTTAATTATTAAATTTGTAATTAAGTTAAAAGTGTTATTTTGTTAAGAAGTGGGTTGTAGGTTTATAGGGGAATAGGTTTGGTAGTAATTTAATTAAAATAAAGTAATTAATATTTTTTATTTATTAGTATTTATTTTATATTTCGATTTTATAGTGTTGTTTGTGGTAATTTATTTCATAATATTTAATTATTAATTGTTTGAAAAGTATAAATATTCAATTGGTAAATATGTTATTCTGTCAAATTTGTATGAGTTCTTTGTGCGTTTATAGTGGAATATGGTGTGAAGTAATTTATTTATAAATTATTAATAAATATTTTTGGGATTATAATTATGTATTTGTAAAGATAGTTGTTTGTAAAATGTTGTTTTAAAACTTTTATAAATTAATGTTTATATTTAAGTTTAAGTTTTTTAAATATTTTATTATTTTTGTATCTTTTGAAATTTTGTAATATTTTGATATATTTTGTTTTGTTATTAACAATTTTTGTATCGTAGTTGCTATTTTTTTTATTTTTATTTTTTATTTAAATTTTTGAAATTATTAATTTTTACCCCTAAGCTATCCAACACTTTCCCTACTGTTGCACTCACTGGAGTGGGAAGACTAATTTTTACCCCTACGCTATCCTACACTTTCCCTACTGTTGTACTCACTGGAGTGGGAATAGTAATTTTTACCCCTACGCTATCCAACACTTTCCTAACTGTTGCACTCACTGGAGTGGGAATAGTAATTTTTACCCCTACGCTATCCAACACTTTCCCTACTGTTGCATTCGTTGGAGTGGGAATAGTAATGTTTACCCCTACGCTATCCAACACTTTCCCTACTGTTGCTTTCATTGGAGTGGGAATAGTAATTTTTACCCCTACGCTATCCAACACTTTCCCTACTGTTGCACTCACTGGAGTGGGAATAGTAATTTTTACTTCTACGCTATCCAACACTTTCCCTACTGTTGCACTCACTGGAGAGGGAAAAGTAATTTTTACCCCTACGCTATCCAACACTTTCCTTACTGTTGCACTCACTGGAGTGGGAATAGTAATTTTTACTCCTACGCTATCCAACACTTTCCCGACTTTTGCACTCACTGGAGTGGGAATAGTAATTTTTACCCCTACGCTATCCAACAGTTTCCCTACTGTTGCACTCACTGGAGTGGGAATAGTAATTTTTAACCCTCCGCTATCCAACATTTTCCCTACTGTTGCACTCACTGGAGTGGGAATAGTAATTTTTGTTTCTACGCTATCCAACACTTTCCCTACTGTTGCACTCTCTGGAGTGGGAATAGTAATTTTGTCCTCTCCGCTATCCAATATTTTCTTTACTGTTTAAGTTAATGTTGTGTAAAATGTATTTTAAAAAAAATTAAAAATATTGTAATATTTTAATTTATTATATATATATTTTATTTTAATTTTTATGTTATTGGTGTATGTGCATATATATGTATTTATATTTTTTACTATGTTTGTAACAAAATATAATGTATTAAAATAATTAATTTTTAATATTATTAAGTACATATATATATTATATTTTATATATATCTATGTTTAATTTATTTTTTCATTATATGTATTAATTATAATTTTAAACATTTTCTTATAATTTTAACCATGTTTATTTTAATTAAATGTATTATTTAATTTATATTACATTATTTTTTAAACATTAAAAAAAAAGATATTTTTAACAACGATATTTTTTTATCGATATTGTTGTACTTACCATTATGTAGATAGGGCTCCGATATTCTGGACATCGATATTTAGGGTCCGATATTTTTGTCGTCGATATTCTGTCAGAGATTCGCTGTAGGAAGGGTGCTGGGAAAATTCTAAATTCTCATTACCACAAACATGCAAAAATATCTGCATGTCATTAGCATACACAACAAAATTCAGGCCCAGCCAGCATAACTAGCAAGTCAAATAGTCTCCATATTAAATAATAAGAGAGAGAGGGCTGAACCCTTGGTCACACCCCCAGGGCACTGGCATAGGCTTTGAAATGAGATGTACAATTTAGACTCATTGCTTCCTATTAATAAGAAAGGAATTGAACCAGTTCAGTACTGTAAAATTAAGTAAATGAATCCAAGGTTCAAAGTAGATGTAAAAGAGTTTAATCCAGGGGATTAAATGTCCCATCCATCAGCAAGCAGTAGTCAGGTGCAACTGACCATACAAGGAACAGTGGCATTCCATCACCATGGTGCTAATCAAAGGAAACATGTATACAGCAGGGAAAGCAGATAGAGGATATAACAAACATATAAAATATAAGCAATATATTACATACCTTCCTTCTATAACAACAAAGCTATTTAGCCATAATATAATCTTTAAATTTCACAGGCATGGTCTTGGTTCTGACACACCTCCCTTTATTGTGATTAAGAGAAGTAGAAGAATCACTGCAAGTAGGATGAACATTTTCTAAACCATTCCCTATGAGGGAAGCATTCTTAATGACAACCACCCTATTAAGATTCCATATACGAGAATCTTCAGTCTTAATAGCATTAGTTAAAACCTTGATGACCCTATGTGGTCTTTGAAACAAACCTGAAGCTTTCTGTCCAAAAGGGCTTTGATCATTACTGTGTCACCAACATTCACAACTGTGGTTTTAACTGCTTTCCTGACATCAAACTTCATCTTCTGTGCCACAATTTTATCTTTCTCTTTACATTTCCAATCCCCATCTTCAAACACATTTTGTTTTTTTGTAACCATATCATTAACCCAAAAGGGAGCCACAAGAGTGTTGGGATGTCTTCCTTTAAGAAGATCAAAAGGTGTGCGTCCAGTCGTAGCATGAGGGGAGAACCTATAGACTTCAACCTTCTTATTTATTTATTTATTTATTTATTTATTTATTTATTTTTGAGATTTGTAAAGCGCACAACTACCCATAGGTGTCTCGGCGCTGAGGACAGCAGGCAGAGACCAAATATCGGAGAGACTTACTGGTTGAACAGCCAGGTCTTTGTCATTTTTCTAAAGGTTAACAAAGATTGGGAGGATCTGATCTTTAGTGGAAGAGAATTCCAAAGTTTTGCAGTGGCAACTATAAAGCGTTTATCGCCCCATGATGCAGTTTTCGTACGAGGAACCTTTAGCAGGAAAGCGGTGGATGAGCGAAGGGCTCGGCCCGGAATGTAAGCTGCTAACTCCTGATTAGAAACTGAGGTCCTATTTTACAAAAGGCCTTATAAGCAATACACAAGGCCTTAAACTTTATACGGTTCCTCACAGAAAGCCAGTGATATTTCCGAATCACATGAGAGATTGGCTTGTATTTAGGGGTTCCTGATAGCATCCTGGCGGCTGCGTTTTGGACTGACTGTAGCTTATGAATGACTTTTATTGGGGCATTTACAAGAAGCCCATTACAGTAATCAATAGTAGACATAACCAATGTACTAACTAAAGTTTTCCCTGCATTCAGCGGCAGAAATGGTAAAATCTTTTTATCATCCGTAACTTGTGGAATGAAGCCGAGACCACTGAGTTAGCATGGGGCAAGAAAGTCAATTTGTCATCATATATAACACCCAGGTTCCTAACCTTGGTAACTGGGAGTGGGGGGAACCCAGTGAGACAGGCCACCAAGAGGGGGACCAAACAGGAGATAACTTGCCAAATGTCATAACCTCTGTTTTATCAGAGTTTAATTTGAGGCAATTGCTGGACATCCAGCTACTGATTGCGAGCATGCCTTTTTGAAAATTGGCTGCTACCTTTTCACCATCATTCTGAATAGTCAACACCAACTGCGTGTCGTCGGCGTACGATGTAAGGCCCATCCCATGAGCCTTAATAACTCTGGCTAAGTCCGACACATAGATATTGAATAGAGTCGGACTTAGGGATGACCCTTGTGGGACACCACATGGGAGGGCCAATTGGGCAGACTGGAAAGTCCCGTAGTTTACCGACTGAGTCCGGTTAGTAAGGAAGGAAGTCAACAGTGCTCTTGCATTGTGTTGGATACCCATTTTAGTGACACGGTCGATCAAAATAGTATGATCGACCGTGTCAAAAGCTGCTGAGAGATCCAACAATACAAGAACTGCTGTGCCTCCTTGATCCAAAATGATTCTAATATCTTCAGCTGCCTTAATGAGTGCGGTTTCTGTTCCATGGCCTTTGCGAAAACCAAATTGAGTGTCATTTAACAGATGATGATCTTCAAGATACTTGGAAAGTTGAGTATTCATCACCTTTCTTGTTAACTTCCTTTTTCCAATCCAATCCATTTTGTTTAGACATTGAAATGGTTTCTTTGAGCACACGAACAAAGCGTTCCACCATACCATTCGTTTCCGGATGATAGAGTGAACACTTTTTATGCCTTATGGAACACTTTTCTAGAAACTTTTCCATTTCTACAGACACAAATTGTACTCCATTGTCTGTTAATAGACAACCTGGTAAACCCTCTCGTGCAAAGATTTCTTTTAGGAAAGAAATTACATGTTTGGAATCAATGCATTTAGTAAGCTTGATTTCTGGCCACCTTGAAAACATGTCAATCAGAACAAACACGTACGTTTCACCACCATCACCTGTGACTGGACCTAAAATGTCTAAGGCTAATTCATGCCAAGGTCCTTCAGGACGCTCCCTGATAATCATGGGTTTGACCCTGGGCTTCAAACATTTCTCACTAAGAGTGCAAGGTATACATTCCCTAATAGATCTCTCCACCTGAAGGTCAATTCCTGGACACCAGTAATTCAGCCTCAACCTCTCTTTAGTTTTAGACATGCCCTGGTGACCCTTGTGGGCTAGCTCTACCAATTCACCTCGAAGAGTCAAAGGAGGAATTAATTTTGACCCCCTGAAAATGAGACCATCAATTTCAGATAACTCATTCCTGACATTCCAATTCTTCACCAACTCACCATTGATTTTTGTATTCCACCCCTTTTTAATTAGAGTGCACAACTCTTTAATAGTTTCATCATTTCTGCACTCCTCTCTCCACTTCCCTTCTTTTATACCATCATGCTCAATGTTACACACCCATTCATCTAACTTGTCATCCTGATCAACAGATTCACTCATATCAGTACTTACAAGTCGTGATAAAGTATCTGCAATGCAGTTTCTCACACCAGGCAAATACTCAACATTGAAATTATAAGGCTGTAGACCCACGACCCATTTGGAAATGCGACTAGATATGGAATCTATACCTTTCTTATTAAACACTTCACATAAGGGCTTGTGATCTGTCCGTACACTAAACTTAGTTCCCCAAAGTAAGTTCTTCAATTTCTTTATAGCCCAATGTACAGCTAGCGCTTCTCTTTCTATCACAGAATACCTTTGTTCTGCCCCCTGAGACTTCTAGAAAGAAATAAAATGACATTTATTCCATCACCCTTTTCTTGTTGGAGTACTGCTCCCAGCCCTTTCATGCTTGCATCCGTAATTAACACTGATTTTAATGCAGGATCAAAACTACTCAGCTTTGGGGTATCCTTCAAAAGTACTTTCAAATTGTTAAATTCTTCTTCACATTGTGAAGACCAAATAAAATCAACCCCTTTGCATAACAGAGTCCGCATGTTAACACATTTCTCAGCAAATCCACGTACAAACTTGCTGTAGTATTCAGCCATCCCCAGGAATTTCATTAACTCATCTTTATTGGTAGGTGAGGCTAAATTATGTATGGTTTCTATTAACTCCTTTTTGGGTTCAATACCTTTCTCTGAAATGGTATGTCCCAAATAATTAATTGAAGATCTTTTGAATTTGCATTTATCCAGTCTGACAGTGAGGTTGAACTGACTAAACCTCTCAAACACTTGTTTCACCCTTAAGTCATGTTCTTCAACGCTACTGCCAAAAATCAACACGTCGTCTTGATACATTTTAACCCCAACTTGATCTAGCAACACCTTCTCCAATGCCCTCTGGAAGACTGACGCTGCCGAAACCAAACCAAAAGGTAACCTCAGAAATCTGAAGGTTCCAAAAGGAGTAATAAACGCAGTGTAATCTTTAGAATCCTTATCTAACAAAATCTGATGGTATGCGGATTTAAGATCCACCGTGGAAAAAACCTTAGCATCTTTGAGTAACATCAACATTTCAGAAATTTTGGGAAGTGGGTACCTATCAACAATAACTTGCTTGTTAAGGGACCTTAAGTCTATGCATAGACGCAAACTACCATCGGATTTGTGTGCTGCGACTACTGGCGCCAACCATTGAGTCCCTTCAATTTCTTCTATAATTCCTTCAGCCTTCAACTTGTCCAGTTGTTTTTTCATTTCATCTTTTACTGAGAAGGGTACGCTGCGAACTTTACTAGAAACAGGCACAGCCCCCGAAACTAATTTAATTTTGTGAGTGTAGCCTCGAAGACAACCCAGTTCAGTACTAAATACACTTGGGAACAGTGCCCTGAGATTGGAAATATAGTCCGCATCATTGTCTAAGGTATCAACAAGATTCACTTTCTTTCAGCAGAATAGGGGGATTGCTATTGGGATCTAGCATGACGCCAAGATCTTCTTGGTGAAACCAACTTAAAATGCTATCACCCTTATGAGAAACATAGACTTTACCAGCTGTGAACCTACCTTTGTACTCCAGTAAACCTTCAAAATAACCTAAAAGTTTAATGGGTTCGCCTCCATAAGCAAAAGGTTTAATATCTGCTGTAACAATTTTAACTTTGTCCTTTAAATTTTGGGAATAGAACTGTTTCGAAATAATGGAAATTTTTGCACCAGAATCAAATAGCATGCGAGTCCCTTTTCCCTCAATCATAACTACATCAAAAGGTCCTTTTTTCCTTTTATCAGATACCTGTGAAACTATTTGTCCACAATCAAAGTCAGAGTCAGAATCAACATCATAGTACTCACTTTGGTCAACCAAGTTTATCTTGGCTTTATCTTTCTTGGTTCGACAGGAGCTCATGAAATGACCAACTTTTTGGCATTTAGTGCAAGTGCTTTTCAATGCGGGACACTTTTTGTCGTTGGCCAAATGACCAATGGTCCCACAACGAAAGCATTTGGGTTGAAAAGCATTGTCTTGAGAACCACGAAACTTACTATGCTCAGACTTTTTCTTAAAATTTTTCTTCATGACATTACCTTTAGGTGCCAACTTAACTTCATGCACAGCCCCACCATTCTTTTCTTGTTTCGTGATGATCTCAACACATTTTTGACAATGTTCTATTTGCTTGGCAATTGTAATAACTTCATCTAGGGATGGTTCATCCTTTTGCCAGATGTCGTCTCTGACTTTTTGTAAGTTACAACCAAGCATAAATTGATCTCTAATCTTTTCAAACTTTTACAGCTGTTTACACGCTGAGTGTCCCTCCAAGGCAGCACCCTGGCTGCTCTAAAAACGATCTTGCAAAGCTTGGAGTGGGAACTTTAGACTAATTATGCAGCCACACATGTACAACCCAGGCAAAACGAAAACGATCAAATTCCAAAAGATGCCAGAGGACTTAATGTGAGGTCTAGATAGTTCACGGAGTGACAGGAGCTGCAAATCAATTCAGGATCTTCAACAGTGCACTCCGGTCCCAATACAGGTCAATGTCAGGCATAACACAAACAAACACAATTAGAACACGCACCGAAAACTTCCCAACCTCACACAGTTTATAAAAATGAGGCGAAATGTGCGTCGAAACGTTCTAATGTGAAAGGATGTTCACAAAAACAAGGTTGCTCATCCCTTGGCAGAATGCAAAAGTCATAAAGTAAGAGTGAGTGAAAAATTCAGTTAAAGTGAGCCCACATCGGCGCCTCCCAACCTACCTTAATAGGAGCAGGTGAGGCATGTGGCGATGCTCACTTAACAGTAAAGAATTTTTATTTAAACTCACGTGAAGACTTGCTTGAGAAACGGAGAATTAATCTTGATTCAAAAGCGATGTTGGGACAGATCCATCTGGACACGCAGGGTTACTTGACCAACTCGTCGCCAGTGTAAAATTAAGTAAATGACTCCAAGGTTCAGAGTAGATGTAAAAGAGTTTAATCCAGGGGATTAAATGTCCCATCCATCAGCAAGCAGTAGTCAGGTGCAACTGACCATACAAGGAACAGTAGCATTCCATCACCATGGTGCTAATCAAAGGGAAACATGTATACAGCAGGGAAAGCAGATAGAGGATATAGCAAACATATAAAATATAAGCAATATATTACAAGTACCAATCTACTAATGGAGATATCAGACATACAAGGGACGAACTCTGATTATCTGTGTTGTTAAAGGCTGCTGACATATCCAAAAGAACCAGCACTTTGACACCATCTCTTTCCATGTTAGTTCTGAGCTCATCCTGAACCAAGGTAACTACTAGTTCCGTGCTAAATCCTGGGTAAAACCCTGGCTGATTAGGGTTAAGAATGCAATTATTCCCTGCAAAATCCATCCTACAATTGGTAGGTAACTGTTCTTTCCAAAAGCTTGGAATAATAATAAAACAGCAAAATAGGGTGAAATTTAGAGGGTTCTTTGTTTCTTTGAACAGAATTCTGACCATTGCAGTCTTGAAATCAGAAAAAATGATCCTTGAGGATAGGGAATGCACTGGGCCAAATGGGTTAGCTGACTTGCTAATTCTTTTTTAAAACTTTCTCAGGGCAAATATAATATGGCGAACCTGACGGTTTGCTATAGTTGATGACAGTCTCAACATCAGCTGATTCTAATGAAGGCGGGGTATGTGTGAAATGAGAGAAAATGTTAGGAAGGGATTCTACAATTTCACCAGGTGGCAAAATATATTTAGCTGAACAGTAGGGCTAGCTAATGTTTGAAATATTTAAACATCATTTTATCAAAGAAAAATTTAAAAATAATTTCTTTAAAGAAAAATTGGATAAGTTTGAACTCTCCCTCTCTCACTCACCCAAGGCCCATGTTAACTTTGAACCAGTACAGAACCATTGGTCACATGGTGAGCTTTCCAGGATGCTACCTAAACTGAGATGTGCAAAACAATTTCAAAGCTAAAACCATCCACTCATTTTTCAATCCTCCTCAAAGTCCCTATGTCAAGCCAGTGATTTTCCAAAGAGCTGAATGAGGACAGCAAGTCTCTAGGAGCCAGAGCAACCTTCTAGCATATAAATCCCTCCATGGAGAACCTAGGATAAAATTCTGCGTAGAGATAACCTAGGAAATCTCTGTATCAAGAGAAAAATCGGCTAAAAACCACCCAGTACTAACTTTCCCTCTACTATCACAGCTAACAATACCGAGTAAAACTGTGAGGATGCTTTATTTAAAGAAAAAGTGGATAAGATTGAACTCTCCCTCTCCCACCCATCTAATGATCAAGGTAACTTACAGAAACCAGTGGTAACATAGCTTTCGAAGAAGTTACCTAAATTGACATGCGCAAAACTATTTCAAAGCTAAGACCATCCAATCACCTGTTAATCCCGTCCCGACCACTTTCCTCAAAGGCATCAGTCATCTCGGATACTCTATTTGATTAACAGGGAGTTGTTCCTGACAACATAGGGGCCGATTCCGATTCGGTCCGGAAGCGCACCTAATAGTATTCGTCCGGAAAAAATACCAGCCGAACACGTGTTTCCCGACCGACTCGAACACACTACCGAACGAACAAGTACGATGCGCATAACAGCCCAGATTCCGACCCAGCCGGACTTACCCAATCCAGCTCCTTTTCTCCGCCCGAGCCGGATCCGTAAACGCCGAATCGAGTCGCACGGAACCAAATACACAGCACCTTCCGGCCGGACTAGTACGATGCGTCTTCCGTACGCGCCGAACCAGTCGCTACGTCCGGCACGTTTCAGCATCCGGGAGAGCTGCACATAAGCTCCGATTCGCGCCACAAGACGATCCACGGCTACGAGACGAACAAGCCAGCGACGAGTACGAGTCGAAGACACGCGAAACCCGAACGAGACGAACCAACCATGAATCCCATCGCGCAGGTCCTACCAATACTCTACATCTATTACCGGGACCGATTCGGACGCCTACGGCGCAGACGGTAAGTCAAACACCAACAATACAAACTAACTACACGTACCTAAAATATGTCACACACACATAGGGATGCACAAATGACGTACACTAGCAACAGCACAACCATAGGGGTGGGATGGGCATCACCAATGCCATACACACCCATAGGGGGATGGATGCCTACCACTACCACCACCCCTACTCAGGGGGGGCTGGATGCCTGCCACTACCACCACCCCTACTCAGGGGGGGATGGATGCCTACCACTACCACCACCCCTACTCAGGGGGGCCTGGATGCCTACCACTACCACCCCCCTACTCAGGGGGGCCTGGATGCCTATCACTACCACCACCCCTACTCAGGGGGGCCTGGATGCCTACCACTACCACCCCCTACTCAGGGGGGCCTGGATGCCTACCACTACCACCCCCTCTACTCAGGGGGCCTGGATGCCTATCACTACCACCCCCCAACTCAGGGGGCCTGGATGCCTATCACTACCACCCCCTACTCATGGGGGCTGGATGCCTATCACTACCACCACCCCTACTCAGGGGGCCTGGATGCCTACCACTACCACCACCCCTACTCAGGGAGGCCTGGATGCCTATCACTACCACCCCCCCAACTCATGGGGGGCTGGATGCCTATCACCACTACCATCCCCACTCATGGGGGGCTGGATGCCTATCACTACCACCACCCCTACTCAGGGGGGCCTGGATGCCTACCACTACCACCCCCCCAACTCAGGGGGGCCTGGATGCCTATCACTACCACCCCCCCTACTCATGGGGGGCTGGATGCCTATCACTACTATCATCCCCACTCATGGGGGGCTGTATGCCTATCATTACCACCACCCCTACTCAGGGGGGCCTGGATGCCTACCACTACCCCCCCCTACTCAGGGGGGCCTGGATGCCTATCACTACCACCACCCCTACTCAGGGGGGCCTGGATGCCTACCACAACCACCCCCCCTACTCAGGGGGGCCTGGATGCCTACCACTACCACCCCCCATACTCATGGGGGGCTGGATGCCTATCACTACCACCACCCCCACTCATGGGGGGCTGGATGCCTATCACTACTACCATCCCCACTCATGGGGGGCTGGATGCCTATCACTACCACCACCCCCACTCATGGGGGGCTGGATGCCTATCACTACTACCATCCCCACTCATGGGGGCTGGATGCCTATCACTACCACCCCCTACTCTTGGGGGGCTGGATGCCTATCACTACCACCACCCCTACTCAGGGGGCCTGGATGCCTACCTCTACCACCCCCCCTACTCAGGGGGCCTGGATGCCTACCACCCCCCCTACTCAGGGGGGCCTGGATGCCTATCACTACCACCCCCCCAACTCAGGGGGGCCTGAATGCCTATCACTACCACCCCCTACTCAGGGGGCCTGGATGCCTACCACTACCACCCCCCTACTCAGGGGGCCTGGATGCCTATCACTACCACCCCCTACTCATGGGGGCTGGATGCCTATCACTACCACCACCCCTACTCATGGGGGCCTGGATGCCTATCACTACTACCATCCCCACTCATGGGGGGCTGGATGCCTATCACCACTACCATCCCCACTCATGGGGGGCTGGATGCCTATCACTACCACCACCCCCACTCATGGGGGGCTGGATGCCTATCACTACTACCATCCCCACTCATGGGGGGCTGGATGCCTATCACTACCACCACCCCCACTCATGGGGGGCTGGATGCCTATCACTACTACCATCCCCACTCATGGGCGGCTGGATGCCTATCACCACTACCATCCCCACTCATGGGGGGCTGGATGCCTATCACTACCACCACCCCCACTCATGGGGGGCTGGATGCCTATCACTACTACCATCCCCACCCATGGGGGGCTGGATGCCTATCACTACCACCACCCCCACTCATGGGGGGCTGGATGCCTATCACTACTACCATCCCCACTCATGGGGGGCTGGATGCCTATCACTACCACCACCCCCACTCATGGGGGGCTGGATGGCTATCACTACTACCATCCCCACTCATGGGGGGCTGGATGCCTATCACTACCACCCCCCCTACTCAGGGGGGGCTGGATGCCTATCACTCCCACCACCCCCACTCATGGGGGGCTGGATGCTTATCACTACTACCATCCCCACTCATGGGGGGCTGGATGCCTATCACTACCACCACCCCCACTCATGGGGGGCTGGATGCCTATCACTACTACCATCCCCACTCATGGGGGGCTGGATGCCTATCACTACCACCCCCCCTACTCATGGGGGGCTGGATGCCTATATCTATCACCGCCCCTACTCAGGGGGGCCTGGATGCCTACCACTACCACCCCCCTACTCAGGGGGGCCTGGATGCCTACCACTACCACCCCCCCTACTCAGGGGGGCCTGGATGCCTATCACTACCACCCCCCCAACTCAGGGGGGCCTGGATGCCTACCACTACCACCCCCCCTACTCAGGGGGGCCTGGATGCCTATCACTACCACCCCCCCTACTCATGGGGGGCTGGATGCCTATCACTACCATCACCCCTACTCATGGGGGCCTGGATGCCTATCACTACTACCATCCCTACTCCTGGGGGGCTGGATGACTATCACCACTACCATCCCCACTCATGGGGGGCTGGATGCCTATCACTACCACCACCCCCACTCATGGGGGGCTGGATGCCTATCACTACTACCATCCCCACTCATGGGGGGCTGGATGCCTATCACTACCACCACCCCCACTCATGGGGGGCTGGATGCCTATCACTACTACCATCCCCACTCATGGGGGGCTGGATGCCTATCACCACTACCATCCCCACTCATGGGGGGCTGGATGCCTATCACTACCACCACCCCCACTCATGGGGGCTGGATGCCTATCACTACTACCATCCCCACTCATGGGGGGCTGGATGCCTATCACTACCACCACCCCCACTCATGGGGGCTGGATGCCTATCACTACTACCATCCCTACTCATGGGGGCTGGATGCCTATCACTACCACCACCCCCACTCATGGGGGGCTGGATGGCTATCACTACTACCATCCCCACTCATGGGGGGCTGGATGCCTTTCACTACCACCCCCCCCCTACTCAGGGGGGCCTGGATGCCTATCACTACTGCCATCCCCACTCATGGGGGGCTGGATGCCTATCACTACCACCCACCCTACTCATGGGGGGCTGGATGCCTATCACTACCACCACCCCTACTCAGGGGGGCCTGGATGCCTACCACTACCACCACCCCTACTCATAGGACGGGTAATGCATGACACAACCAGCATACTCTCACATAAGGAATCACAGAAAGTGACATCGACCCAAACAACATGACAAGCGTGTGTAGTCCATGTCAAATGCCTACAACACTAAACATGACAATGAACATACAATGTGACCCACAATCACATGTGTGACACATAAAAGTATGTGGCCTCCACAATACAAGCCGACCATGGCCACTGTGGCAATGGGGCCCAAAGACCTATCACCACAGTCACCAAAAGGGAAGTGTGGGGTCCAAGGCTGATGGACCTTTTGATCAGTGTGGCAATGGGGCCTAAAGCCCCATCACCACAGTCACCAAAAGGCAAGTGTGGGGTCCAAGGCTGATGGACCTTTTGATCAGTGTGGCAATGGGGCCTAAAGCCCCTTCACCACAGTCACCAAAAGGTAAGTGTGGGGTCCAAGGCTGAAGGACCTTTTGATCAGTGTGGCAATGGGGCCTAAAGCCCCATCACCACAGTCACCAAAAGGTAAGTGTGGGGTCCAAGGCTGATGGGCCTTTTGATCAGTGTGGCAATGGGGCCTAAAGCCCCATCACCACAGTCACCAAAAGGTAAGTGTGGGGTCCAAGGCTGATGGACCTTTTGATCAGTGTGGCAATGGGGCCTAAAGCCCCATCACCACAGTCACCAAAAGGTAAGTGTGGGGTCCAAGGCTGATGGACCTTTTGATCAGTGTGGCAATGGGGCCTAAAGCCCCATCACCACGGTGATCAAAAGGTAAGTGTAGGCATGGTAAAAGCTGCCAAAGACAAACTGAATGGATGAATCCTGGTCACACAACAACTAAAACATCTGTGGCATAGTACTGCTTGTGTCCCATTGCAACATAGATTGGGGGAGGCTAACAGTGCAGTGTCACAGAAACATCGCCTTTGTCCATGTGCATACAAACATCACACATGGGGGACCACATTGCCAACAATCAGCCGATTACACAATGACAGAAGTAACCATCATGATGCTGACCCACATATCTGCACCTATGGACACACAAATGTATATAATCTGTGGAGACTGTGGATGTCAGGTGAACAAATACCATACCATGGCAGCAATGGGACATACACACCATGATCATTGTGCTGACTGATGACCCAGAAGTACCAGGGAGAGCAGGGGAAAATCACCAAACTACATACAGCCAATGGCACACTACAGAAATGCCAATGCAGTGATGCAAATGCACTAACACAAACAGGCAGACTCACACTGCATATCAAACACAACAGGTGATGGGGGGGTGTGCCAGTGTCCCCAGGCAACCACACAACACATGAGGAGGCCTGAATCCCAATTACACAGATGTGTATACAGTGCCACACACAAGTAACTCATGGATTGGAATCCCCTATGTGGGAAATCTGGCATTGTCAGATGAGAGGGAGCCCAAATTACACATGTCACACAAGCTTGTAGGAACAGCAACTAACACAGCAAGAGACACACCCACCACAGCACTACCCCCAGGGACCCCACATAGTGCTGACACTAGCCTGCATGACAATTCCACTGTGATGACAAAGGTAGATGTTGATCACACTGTGAACCACAGCCATGTGTCCTCAGCTACAAACTACCATCACACCTACACAAGCTCCAATCAAACAGCAGGGCCTGCCAGCCAAGGCCAATATGGAGGTAGTGGTCTAGCCGTGCAACATGTCACATTTGCACACTCAACACCACACACCCTCATCTGCAACAATGTGCAGCAGTGAAGCTCACATGGACTGGTGACATTGCACATGCACCAATGACAATCCCAGGGGTGGGGGGGAACTAAGGTGCAGAAACCCATCACACATGCCCACTCAACATGACTCGTCCATGTATGACACACTGCACAGTACGCCGTACATGCGCATGATGTGAAATCCACCACAAACAATGGGATCCTGGCCATAGTCACACACCAACGAAGAAGCCAAGGTGAGACACAAAGAACACACGTACACAACTTCCAACATTGCAGCTCTGAGCCTGAGGAGTGGCAGCAGTCACACACACAACGCGTCACAATCACTGAAAGGTACCACAAACTCAAAATCACATTACTTGTGTAAACAACAAGTGCCAAGGGGAATCCTGAATGTGTCCCATCTGCATTTGCCCACATCCCCAGCCCTGACAACAAAGACAACCTGGGATGACAACCTCATGAACATCAGTTTGCCATGCAACCACATCACGGAGAAACCAGGTCCAAGATGCTGGATGAACACATACCAACTCTGCAACGATCACAAACAGGAACATCCCTAGGGACACAGCCTGTGTAGGAAAAGGGAAGGGAACATGCACAGACATGCTCACACAACACACAACACGGGCACACGCAATGTCACCGGATTACACACAGCCATGAGGGCACTCCACTCCTGTGGAAGCTCCGCTGTGCCAAACCTGGTCTGTGCACAACTCAAACCTATCAGCAGGACACTCCATCAGTGAGTCAACAACTACAACACACAGAAGCCTCTGCTCACATCAGCCTGGGTACGGGAGTGTCACGTCAGTCATCTGCATACACCCAAAACACGTGGCAATCCAGTTGTACTTTATACACAGATGAGTCCTCCAAAATTGATGTGCAAAACTGCATGTCCAGTGGAGACGGGCACACACTCAGGGTACTAGGAACATTGGACAGTGGTAAGCCCAACAGATGTGCTACAGTGTAGGACAAAGATGGTAATATACAAATGCTAAACGTACATCCCTGTGTCAAATGCTGAACATTACACCCTCAGACTGCAGCAAGGGATGCTATAGATCCAGACTAGATTAGGACACATATACCATGGGCCACATGGAGCCCATCACAGCAAAACTTCATTTACCTGATCTGAACACAATTACAACAGCAAATGCATGATACTACACATCTACATCATGTACCAACAAAGATTAACCACAAGTAAACAAAAAGAGGCTTTATTCAGCAAGTGCGCAACTCAAATCAAAAGTCAAAAATCCACTACGGCCAATGTCCAGTCCAAATACACAGTCCCAACAGGGTGATGTGTGACTACTTGTCACAACTTGCTTGCCTGCACAGGTACCAACAGGGGACATCCCCCTTGAAGGGGCATACGAGGGGCAGGCCAGGCACCGCAGGGACAGGATCAGGGGATGCCAGAAGGAGGCAGGGAAGGTGAGGTGGGTGCAGGAGTGTCCCCGGCAACTGCAGTGGAGGTGTCTGACTCAGGGGGTGGCCGGCACCACTGCAGGGCTCAAGTCTGATGGTGTTGGTGCTGCAACCACTGCAGTGGGCTGAGCAGATGGAGTGGGCTGGGTCCCCAATGCAGTGCCGGAGTCAGATGGGGTTGTTGTGGACTCCACCGCAGTGCATGACTCCAAGGGAGTGGAGGGGGGGGCAGAAGAGCTGGGCAGGACAGAGGGGGGGGGACACGGTCTTCACACCAGTGGCACATAAAGGCAGAGCATCTGGTTTGGGGGTGGAAGAGCAAGTGGCAGGGGGGGAGGGCCTGAGCAGTTTGGGGATGTGGTATCGGTGTGTGGGGGAACCTGGGGCAGGGTGTGGCGGTGGAACCTGTGGAGTGGTGGCCTGGGGGATGGAGGTGAGAGACTGGGTGGGTGACTTGCAGGGCGGTGGCGGGGTCTTGCTCTTCCGGGTCCGGGGGGACTTGCGAGTGGGGGGCTCACTCTGCCTGCGCCTGGGGGAGGGTGTCCGGGGGCGAGGGGCACTCCCCTCTGTGTGGGTGGACTTCCTCTTCCCCCGGTATGCTGGATCAGCAGGATCGGAGGGGAAGAGGCCGAGGTCACACAGGAAGAGCTTCTGTGTAGCTGGGGTAGCAGGCGAGGCAAGGGAAGGGGTCTTGGAGGGAGAGGATTTGGAGGACTGCGGAGTGGATGTGGATGCCTGTGTGTGTGTGTGTTCCCCATCCCCTGTGTCTGTGGTATCAGTCCCCTGAGGATGCTTGTGTGCACGTCTTGCCTTTCTCTTGGGTGTGTCTGTGGTGCTCGTGTCTGTGTGCTTGGGTGAATGTGCAGGTGTGCATGTGCTTTGGACAGGTAGGGTGGTAGGAAGTGTGGATGGGGCAGAGGTGGGAGGGGTGAGGGATTGTTGGAGGAGGGACACTGCTGCCGTCAGGGAGGAGTCCATGGACCTATTGCTCCTCTGTAGGGCAGACATACCCGTTGAGATGCCCTCCATGAACGACACCAGCTGTATCAACAGAGTGGTGTGTGCATGGAGGACAGTCAGCATTGCTGTCTGCCCTACATGGAGCTGCCGAAGGAAGTACACAGACTCCTCACTCAGGGCAGCAGGGGACACAGGGGCAGGGGGTGCGGTGCCTGGCTTGAAGGAGACATGCTCCCGAGCACGGGAGCCTCCTCGGACCTCAGGAATGGGAGCCAATGGGAGGGCGGTGGTGGTGGCGGGGCCAGACAGACTAGCTAGGGTGTGGTGGCTGCTGAGACCCGCCTCCACAAGGGAGTCATCATCCGAGCTGCTGTGGTCCTCAGCTGAGGTGGATGGTGCTGAGGACTCCTCGGTGTGGCTCCCCTCGCCCTCCGTGCCACTGGGTCCCTCTGACCACTCGTCGGACGCTGACCCAGTCTGGCTCCGCTGCTCCTCCTGGTCCGTGGAGCTGTCCCCTCCTGTGGATGTATCTGCAAACAATTAGGGAAACCGACAAACATCAGTCACCTGCACTGACCCCACACACCACAGTAAGTACAGCACATCACAGAGCAAGCCCTGGCATCACTAGTAGAACATTCCCAAAAGTCATCACACAGATTAGGAGAAGCCAATTGTCAGTCTGATGGACAGCCATGGAACAGACACCCCTCCTGCCCTTGCACCCATCTGTCTGGTGCCTGTCTGATGGTAAGACCCCAGTGTGGACACATGCACCACCTACACAGTAGTTGGACATTGCTGAGAACACAGTGAAGTATGTGAACATGCCCACGTCACATCTCTTGCCACTGAGTCAGTGCAGGTGTCTGGATAAATGGACGGCCTGAGCCTAAAAAGAAATGCATGTGATGCATACCAGCACCAGACCCCATGAAGCACCCATGTCCGGATAGTCAATGCCACAATGGCGTGCCTGTTGCACATGTCACCACCCTGCAGGATCACCCTTAGGAAGTTTAATGCCATGACACAAGCATGCCTGCAAAGTCATACATCACTGTCTCAAGTCACATGGCCATGTGAGCCAGCAAACAACAGTCTGCACTGTGTCACTATCCTAGGACATGGGGAAGGCAAGTAATGTAACTGACAAGTGCACATGTTCATCCCCCACTAACCACATCCTCTGAACCAGTATTTGTACACTGCACACCATTTGGACTAATGGGAGACATGAAACAGTACTCCCTGAACCAGAGCACCTCACAGTGTGCTGTGAATGATGAACAGCTGCCTGAAAGTCACAGTCTCATACACCTGTCTGCACAGTCAAGTGATCAAACACCTATGAGTCACAGAAGTCTTGTCTCACATGGTCCAATAGCAGATGGCATGCTGACCCCTAACCGAAGGACATCACAGGAGACACAACGATGTAGTCACAGCACAACGACACAGAGGCAGACACCTGAGGCAACTTTTCACTGAGCACAGCATGTCAGTTGATACACGGGAGTGGGAGTACAGAGTGTATTGTATGCCCTGTAGTAGGCATGACTGTCCGGCTCCACCTGCAAGAGGGATGAGCCCTGGTCAGTGGGCAGGTGGCTAAGCATGTGTGACACATTTGACATACATACTCCTGAGGCCCAGACAATTTACCCACCCGCAGAATGGGGGTGTGGCAAATACCCCAGGGACATGTGGTGAATTAGATGTGCAAGTGGATCACATATCAAAGTTACACCCAGACTACATTGCACGACTCAGGCATTGTGTGAGCAACTGACCCACCCATGAAGGCAAACACAATGTCACGGGGACAAAATCTGTCACCACCTTGAGCAAAGCAAAATGCTAGGACCCTGTACCCAAGTGACACAATTATCCTGAGCGTAAGGAGCACACTGGCGCATCAGAAGGGTAGTGGCCAGGTTACAATAGAGGGACATGGGTACTGAACAAGAAGACTGATGTACTGGGGAAGTTTAACCAGGCCATAGGAGGGCACATAGCATGTTAGACAGAGTTCACAGTGCAGTCTTAGACTCACCCCCTCCTTGCTGCTGTCTGCCCTTCAGCTGCCCATCCAGCTCCGGGAACACCACCGGCAGGATCTGGAGCATGTGGGGGTCAGGGTCCGGTGTCCGTCCCTCCTGCGAGGAGGCGACAGCTTCAGCTGGACCCTTGCGATCCTCCGGGTCCAGCCACGAAGGTCCTGCCACCTCTTCTGCCAGTTGCGGATCCGGCGCTTGTAGACCCCCACGGATCGGACTGCTCGGACGATGTCCAGCCAGATGTCCTGCTTCCGATGGGCATCAACCTGTGAGGATGAGAAAGTGAAAAGGCCATTACTACACATGCAACATATCCGTGCATCACACAGTTGGAAATACATGTCTCTATCACAGGGGCATATGATGTACACAGGCAGTGCAACGAGGGCTATGGACAGTTTGCAAGCAGTTACTACATGGTATCATTGCATGGGTAGTGAACCTTGTTTGAATGCACTGTTACTCCACTGTACCTGTTCAGTGCAAGTGACTACACACTTTGGGGGGTGCGAACTACTCAGTGGGCATGCCAGCCAGTGGTGTGCACACTGTAAATCCTGCTAGTCAGGCAACATGCACAATCAGTGAGGCAGTGGACAGCACACTCACCTGCTCCCCTGGTGTCCCATATAGCTTGCTGTACTGTGGAAGGAGGCTGTCCAGCAGGGCCTGGTTCTTCTCATGGGTGAAGGCTGGGGCTCTCTCCACAGTACGTGCCATTGCAGCAGCCAGAGGATGCAGAGACAGCAGCAGTGTAGTGGCAGATGTCGTCCTGGAGCATGTAGTGCAGGCAAGTGAGCTCTCAGGGGAACAGCCAGCATTATATGTGTGCTGCAGAGGCAGATACTGTCCCATGTGTCCAAAGTGATAGGTCCAAGTCGGTAGCATCTTCTGAATCTGGCCAATCCATGGAATAGCAGCTCCAATACACGCCCACAGCATCCTTCAAAAAGTTCAACTTCATGACACCCATGAATTTGCAACATTGTTGTGGCGGGCCAACTGAATTCACTGCATCAAACTCGTTGAAAATTCAAAAACCGCATCCGTTGCCATGCCAGGCCCCAGCCAATGCGTGCACACCGATCGGACCATTGCTGTACAACGCGTACCCGCGATACAACGCGTACCCGCTCACATTGAATGCAATGGTCCGAGCGGGCACACCGATCGGACCATTGCTATACAACGCGTACCCGCTCACATTGAATGCAATGGTCCGAGCGGGCACACCGATCGGACCATTGCTGTACAACGCGTACCCGCTCACATTGAATGCAATGGTCTGAGCGGGCACACCGATCGGACCATTGCTGTACAACGCGTACCCGCGATACAACGCGTACCCGCTCACATTGAATGCAATGGTCCGAGCGGGCACACCGATCGGACCATTGCTGTACAACGCGTACCCGCGATACAACGCGTACCCGCGATACAACGCGTACCCGCTCACATTGAATGCAATGGTCCAAGCGGGCACACCGATCGGACCATTGCTGTACCACGCGTACCCGCTCACATTGAATGCAATGGTCCGAGCGGGCACACCGATCGGACCATTGCTGTACAACGCGTCCCTGTACAGGTCACACGCATGTGTCACCATGCTGGTCAATGGGGAACCTATGCCAGCCACATATACTTTCAAGGGACTCTGGGGCACACCTACTACACCACACCCAGTCCACACTGTATCTAAGGCATGTGTGGCAGCATGACCTTATCTGTGTATGGGTGTGTACATGTTGTTTTTGGGCTGGCACTTGGGGGCAGACACACCCAGGCTGTGCACATGTTAATGGGGACAGGGTCCTTTGTGTGTCGTGCACATGACCACTGGGATGTGCAACTGTTCATTTTTGGAGCATGTTGCATGGTCACATTTCCAGGTTGTGTACATGTATGACATGTCACATACCCCAAGGCTCATGTGGGAAAGCATGTACATCACAGGGTGGCCCATTGCCACAATAGTTATGTCCCTCCGCAGTCTGTGTGCATGTTGTGTTTCACATGTCTGACTCCATGTGCACAATGGGAGACAGTCTCCACATCCACGTTGTTTGTGCATGGACTTAGATGTTGTGTGTGTGTGTCACAGATGTCCATGTCTGTCCTGCAGAGGCTACAGGGGGCACTACCTGTGGGAGTCATGTTTGATTTTTCTGACGTGTACATGATACGCCATGTCATGCCAGTGTCCATGTGGCAAGACAGTGTCACTGGGAATCTACCTGTCAATGAGTTGAGATGCCTGTGGCGGATCTGTCCAGACGTCACTGTGGTATGTGTGTGGAATGTGAGAGCAGTAAATGGGAACTGTGACACAGCCAAATGGTTTCACATAGCACACCCTGGGACCTGTTGTCCACAGATGTTGAACAGAGATGTTACATGATGTCCATGTGGGTGCCATATGTGTCCAAACAGAACGAGACACACATCAAGTACTAGTGTTTGCTGATGATGTAGCATGTGAACTACAGTATGGTGAATGGCACATATGTGGGGTGACTGACAATCTTGACTTCTTCACCTCTGCACTGCAGGGCTCCTGCTGTCCATCGACCATTCCCAGACCTGGCAACGATGGTGGAACATGACAGCATCCGACGGTACCGCTTCACCAGGCAGCTGATTGAGGATTTGGCTGTGCGGTTGGACCCACATTTGCAGCCTGGCCGGCCGTATCCGACAGCGCTGACCCCCAAGGTGAAGGTGATGGCAGCCCTACACTTCTTTGCCACCGGTACCTTTCAACACACTGTGGCATCTACTGGTGGTATGTCACAGACTATGTTCAGCCGTGTGCTACGCGATGTTTTGGTGGCGATGTTGAGATGCCTTAACCAGTACATCTATTTCCCACAACGTCACCGACTCACTGACGTCAAGAGTGACTTCTATGCCCTGGGGAGGATGCCACATGTCATTGGCTCCATTGATGGGACACATGTGGCTTTGGTACCACCACAGGCACATGAGCAGGCATACAGGAACAGGAAACATTACCATTCTGTCAATGCTCTGGTGGTATGTCTTGCAAACATGACCATCACACATGTGTGTGCCAGTTTCCCCGGTTCTGCACACGATGCCTACGTGATGAGGAGTAGTCGCATCCCGAGGATGATGTCACAGATGCCGAACCAGCGTGCTTGGCTTGTCGGTGTGTACTGACTTTGTACCATTGTGTGTGTTGTGCTATGTTGCTTTCCACACACTTTTCAATGTTGGCTAATGTGCAATTGTCTGTCTGTAGGTGACTCGGGATACCCCAACATGCCGTGGTTGCTGACACCCCTCAGGAACCCTGTGACACCAGCCCAGATGCGCTACAATGAGGCACATGGTCGGACCAGGAGGGTGATTGAGCGGACCTTTGGTCTCCTGAAGAGCCGCTTCCGCTGCCTGGACAAGACTGGAGAGTCCCTCCCATATGCCCCAGCAAAGGTGTGCAAGATTATCATCGTCTGCTGCATGCTCCACAACTTGGCAGTGCGGAAGGAGTTGCCTCTCATCCTGGATGACGATGACCAACATCCGCCACCTGTGGAGGATCCAGGCCTGGGCCACGATGCCAGTGATGATGATGATGATGATGATGGTGATGGTGATTTCCACACACAGCTCATCACCAACTTCTTCAGCTGAATGTGAGTATCCAGAGTGTTGTACTATCAATGAATTTGATTTGCATGATATGTGTGTGTGGTGCTCTGGTGCTGTTTGAGTGTGGCCATGTGCAACTTGACTGGATGCGTGCGGAGATGTGACCTTGCAGGTGGTCTGTACTTGCCAACAGTGTAGACATGCTAACTTGCTTTTGTGTATTTAACTTGTGACAGGTATTAGACATGAGTATTGCCGTTCTGTGCTGTTCTTCAGTTCTTTTGACTGTGTGTCATGTCTGTCCTTCACAGGGTGCTGCTGGAGTTGTTAGAACAACTTGGATCCCCGAATCAATGATTCAACTTCCAAGGTGGCAGCAGTTGTTCCCCTACAGGTGATGTGCCACACACCCCTGGACTGTCTATCTTCTGCATTGTTTGACTTTGTGGCCAGAGCCAGGTGGGATTAGCTTGCATTTGTAGTGGAAACAACATGTTGCAAATGTGTAATAAACCTGTTCTACATTTTGGGGTGTGCGTTGTCTGTAGTCACACATCTGAGTGACATTTGCTTACTGCACCTGTGTTGTAGTTGACACAGACTGTGAATATGTGTGGTGTCTGTGCATTGCACTGTATTTCCAGGCAACATCAGTGTAGAGGATGAGTCATATGGCCCTGGTGTGTATGTGTTGTGTGGCCCTAGTGGTGTGTCTCCCTCATATGTGTCACGTCGCCATGACTGCCATGACGGTGTTGGACTTGCTGTAGCAGTCAGCATGCACAGTGTCATATTTCTGATCATCCTTCTCCATGACAGAGACCACGTTGGAATCACAACAGAGGCAGATATGGTTTTTTGGTGAGTTTATTTACAGAAGGTGTGGGGATGGTGCACAGGATGGTGGGTGCTGTACATAGAATTATGAATCCAAAGTTCCCATGTGAATTGGAAGTCCTGGTAGATGAAATGTCCAGGGTATAGTCCACAGTCATCTGATGAATTTGTACAACTAGAGCTCCCCATGTCATGTGGGCGAGTTGGCTTGGCTTCGACAGGGCGTGCAGTTTGCACACAGAGGAAAAGTTCCAGAACAGGTGTTGGCTTCCTGGGGGATGTAGCTGGCCATGGGCCTCTCAGTTTGGCCTCCTCGGACGGCCCCTCTTCTTGGGGGGGGGGACCCTCAGGTGCAGGCTGCCGCGGTGCAGGGTACTCTCTGCCAGAGTCCTCCTCCCTCCCTGTGGCAGTTGCGGATGTAGTGGCAACAGATGTTGTGGGCGCACAGGGAGGTGAGGCCATGTTGGTGCTGATCTGGCGGAGGCATGTCAGTATGTCCCTATGCACCGCTGTGAGTTCTTGCAATGTGTCCCACTTGGACTCCATGCGAGACATGTGTGTCTCGACCCGGGACATGTGGGAGTCCAAGCGGGCATGATGGGCAGCCTGCTGCTGTTGTATGTCCTTGAGGATCCCCACTACCTGGGTTACCTCTCCAGTGCTGGTCTGGTACGCATCTGCAATGCGTGCCAGTTGTGGGTCATCACGCAGTCCCGACCCCTCTGCAAATAGCGACCTGTGTCTACCACCCCTCCCACCACCCCTGGCAACACGTGCAGGGCCTGCGGTGCCACGCACAGGTGACCGTGTGCCCACTTGGGTGTTGTTAGTGGGCTCGATGGCAGCGGCTCCAGTTTGGTCCTGGGTCCCTGCGCTGTTGTCACCTGTGGTCCTTGGTGTGTCCGTGTTGGCAGGGGTGGCCTGTGTGTTGGCAGTTGTTGGAGGGGTGGGTGCAGGGGGTGCAGATGTTGGTCCTGCTGGTGCTGCATGATGACTGGCACCGGAGGGTCCAGCTTGTTGTTCGCCATCCGAGGAGTGCAGAGGCTGATCCACACCAGTGAGCTCTGTGTCCCCCGGAGCCTGGGACAGGGACTCCTCCTCATCTGCTGCTGAGTCCCCATCTTCACCTGTTTTGGGGAGAGACACAGATTGTATGGTATGTTTCTACAGGCATCAATTGTTAAAACACCGGACAGTTGTGACTGTACCTCTGGATGCGGCCCTGGACATTGCATTCTACTCAGTTATGACAGTCAGAGAGTGATATTGGTGTAGCACATTGTCCTGCCAACCTGTGGCATGTCAATGTGAATGTTGAGGTGTGTGCCTGACCAGCATTGGTGGTATTTGGTTGCCATCCGGGCCGACTTCTCCCCCAGCCCAAATATCCCACCATGGAACATGCTTCCATTGCAGGGAGTGCAAGTTGTCTTTCAGGATGTCAGTCAGTGGTGTCCTGCTGTTGGTTGTTGCACAGTTGCCTGCAGGGCCTTGTGCTCCCCCAGCAGTACCCAGTGTCAGCCATCTTGTGAGTCCTTTTCCACTCCCTGTGATGTGAGCATGGTTCAGGGTGGTGTTGATGGGCCAATTGTGTGGCTGAGCACTATCTGTGACTACCACTCCCATCATGCTATTGCCGCCACCCCCCTTCCCAGCATGCCCATCCTTCCTTCCTTTTGACTCTGCTTCTCTGTGGGGTAGGGTGCCTGTGCTGACGGGTTGGCTGAGAGTGTTCTCCTTGCAGTTGTTTGGCTACCAGTCCCAAGAGTGTCCCTGTGCTTCACACAGTATGAGCCCGGCTGGTTGGTCTTTGTGGGATCTTGAGTTAGAATGTGAGGCATTGCATTCTCCCAGGTGGGTTCTGTGGAGTTAGTGTTGGGGTGTGTGTGTAAGGGGAGGTGCTTGTAACTATGGTCAGTGCTGTGAGTCCTCCTTCCCACCCAGCCAGATATCCCACCATGGAACGTGCTTCCATTGCAGGGAGTGCAAGTTGTCTTTCAGGATGTCAGGCAGTGGTGTCCTGCTGTTGGTTGTTGCACAGTTGCCTGCAGGGCTTGTGCTCCCCCAGCAGTACCCAGTGTCAGCCATCTTGTGAGTCCTTTTCCACTCCCTGTGATGTGAGCATGGTTCAGGGTGGTGTTGATGGGCCAATTGTGTGGCTGAGCACTATCTGTGACTACCACTCCCATCATGCTATTGCCTCCACCCCCTTCCCAGCATGCCCATCCTTCCTTCCTTTTGACTCTGCTTCTCTGTGGGGTGGGGTGCCTGTGCTGACGGGTTGGCTGAGAGTGTTCTCCTTGCAGTTGTTTGGCTACCAGTCCCAAGAGTGTCCCTGTGCTTCACACAGTATGAGCCTGGCTGGTTGGTCTTTGTGGGATCTTGAGTTAGAATGTGAGGCATTGCATTCTCCCAGGTGGGTTCTGTGGAGTTAGTGTTGGGGTGTGTGTGTGAGGGGAGGTGCTTGTAACTATGGTCAGTGCTGTGAGTCCTCCTTCCCACCCAGCCAGATATCCCACCATGGAACGTACTTCCATTGCAGGGAGTGCAAGTTGTCTTTCAGGATGTCAGGCAGTGGTGTCCTGCTGTTGGATGTTGCACAGTTGCCTGCAGGGCCTTGTGCTCCCCCCAGCAGTACCCAGTGTCAGCCATCTTGTGAGTCCTTTTCCACTCCCTGTGATGTGGGCATGGTTCAGGGTGGTGTTGATGGGGCAATTATGAGGCTGAGCAACATCTATGACTCCAACTCCCATGTTGCTATTGGCTACACTGACTTTACCAGCATACACAGAATTCCTTCCTTTGAGTGATCTTCCCTGTGAGGTGGTGTTCTAGTGATGTCAAAATATCTGGGAGTGTTTGTTGGTTCTATTTGTGGCACTGCCTTGCTGTATTTGTTGTTAGGTTTGTAGATGTCATGACACAGTTAGATGTCACTATGAGATGGCAGGTATTGTGTTTGTCTGACTGGCATTCACATCTTGGGGTGAGTATGTTTTGTTTGCTGTGTATTTGGTAAGGGTGCATGGTTTGCCTATCCCTTTGAGGGTGCTGTGTGTGTATTGTCACACCATATTGTGTATATAAGTTGTGTACTCACCAGGCTCTGGGATGTCTGTTAGTCCATATACGCTCACTGGTGGTAGGATGGCCCGCACCTTCTCCTCCCAGGGCCTGAGGTATATTGGTTTTGCAGGAGGGCCACTGCCGATGCGCTGGCTGATGATGTAGTCCTTTTTCAAGAGGTCCCGGACCCTCCTGCGCACATCATACCACCTGTTCTGGATGTCTTCCTTTGTGCGCAAACATGGTGATTGTGCATTCACCCTGTCGACAATCCTCGCCCACATCTTTGTTTTCTGCGACATGGGGGTCTGTTGTACCAATGTACCAAACAACTGTGGCTCTACCCTGAGTATCTCGTCTACCAGGACTTCCAATTCACAAACTAGGAACTTGTGGTTCTTCTTTGGGGGCATGGTGATGGGTGGTGGTGGTGATTGATGTGTGTGTGTGTGTGTGCAAGTGGGGGTGTGTGAGTGTAGGTTTAGCTGGGTGTGTGTGAGGGTGCTATTTGTAAGTGTGGTAATGGTGTGTGGCTTGTGTGATGTATGAGCTGTGAGTGTGTCTGTGGTTGCTGTGTGATGGTGTTGTTTGCTGGCAGGTCTGTGGAATTTGCAAAGGATCATGGTAGGGATTTGTGGCCTTTATGTAGGTGGGGTTGGGGGTGTGTCCTTGTTCCATTTTTCCCCCCACCCCCAGTATTTATTGGCTTTGTGGTAGCTTGTTTGCCCATTTTTTTGAATTTTTTCCCTTGGTGCTTTGGGTGCATGTAGGAGTCGTTCTTGTGTCCGAGTCGGACGCTGCTGTTGTCTGGTGCGATGTTGTCCGAGTCGTTCCCGCTGTGTTTCAGGTTGGTTTCATGTGCGGCGTACGAGTCGGTCGCGGAGTATTGGGTTGAATCGGCTGGGTTTTGTGTTCGTGTAGGTCGTAGGGCTTGTGCTCCGTGGGAGTCGGTCATGTTTCGCACGCATAGCATCGTACTACGCGGGTCGGAGTTCGCGGGTACGTTTCGTTCGGTCGCTCTCCGGGTGCGTGTTGGTCGGTTCGTTTCGAGTGTTTTTCCGGCCAGATGGCTTGTTTCCGTCCGGCTCGGTCGTTGGTTTTGTATTCCGTCCGAGTCGGTCGGGTTTCACATGCATTTCACCATACCAGCCGGCTTGGACGGCGCCGGTTCGTGTCGGTCGGAATAAATTCCCGCACCGAGTCGGTCGGTACGTTTTCCGGCCCGAATCGGAATCGACCCCATAATCTCAATTCCATTGAATAAACAGGATAAGATAAAGAGTGCATGAAGAATTTATTCCCTGTGTCTAACCAGACCTACCTAACTAAACTCAGGGAAAGCTAGATGACTTTACATCAGGTTTCAGGGCTGGTGCAGCACAGAGACCACTGTGGTACAAATCATGGGTGGTGGCACACATTTCCACGTGGGCCAAAAAGTTTGGGCTGTGATGTGATAGTGGACTGAATTGATGCCAGCTAGGTGGCAGTCGCGGGGGCGGTAAGGTGGGTGTAGGGGAATGGAAGCAGGTATATCTAGTGGCAGAACTGCACATTATGAAACCAGAAAGCCTGGATCAATCCAGACTTCAACAATTGATCAAATTGTGTGATCTCAGGCAAATGTTGTATTTCATTTTCCCTCCTTTTCCTTCATTATCACATATGCGATCACCTCCAAATACATGACTTCAGGATGTACGCTGTACAAAACCTTCTCCTGTGTTTGATTTAATAAACTATAATGTTGTTTCTGTATTATAGCAACCCAGGACACCTAAAGGATGCATATAACAACTGACTTGCCTCTTAGTTCAATTGGCAGTCTTGTCTGGGTGGGGGGGAGCATGAATGTTTCAAATTTCATGTTTGAAAACTATCACTTTTAAAAGAGAACTACTTCTCAATGCACTGATATAATCTGATGTACTAAGGTGAAATGGTTCTGCAAAGTAATGAAATACACGTTTTGAATGTTGAAGAGACTATCATATTTTTACCAGTTTGCTGCAAGATGTCATTGTAAGTGTTCCTAAAGTTAAGTAGTGCAGGACACCCTAGTTACTTCCTTTCTTGAACTTCATTTAACCTTTAAAGAAATGATTGCCTTTTCATTTAACATATTTTTAAGTTTAGTGCTAAGTCAAGTAAACAGCAGCCCAGTCAGTGCTGTTGCTAAATAGGGGGCTGCGTGCAGGCCTGTGGCCGTACTTTCAGTATCACTGGTGCAAATAGTAGGTGATGCTCTCCGTATCTTGGGCAAAAGGACAAAAGGCACTCCTATCTTCTTGTCCTCCTTGAACCTGCCAGAGGCAGTCTACAGGATTAATCATCCACTTTAGTAAAAACTACTGAAGGGCAGAATCACAAAGGTTTAGGCAGCTTTTTGACAATCAATGCCAATGGACAAATACATCTAACCAGTCACCTCCACAACAAGGAGTTCCTCCAGCATGATTCTCCCTACCACCCAATTGTACATGGAATCCCTAGGGGCCTTTTTCAAATCTCCTACAGACACTCTCACTTCTATGCTAATTACACTCAGCTCTGTTTATCATTGGCTTCCTCACTGATTCACCTCAAACGTTAGTCTCAGGAAGTGGATATGCTGCATATATACCCCCACACATGCTCCACCTCTGTGCATATTGAGCTGAATACACCTAACTTCCTCGAAAACCACCTATCATTGAATGCCAAAACCTCTGAGTATTATGTTAGATAGAATTTAAAGTTCACATCATTTCGTTACCAAGAGGAGCACAGCTCCAAAACAGACTACTACAAGGAATAAAGCCTTTCTTTCCATTGAAGACTTTAAATAAGTGACACAATACCTTGTCTTACACAGATTGAACTGCAGCCACTTTTTCAAGCAACAACTTTCTCCTCACAAGGCAGCTTAGAATGCAGCGTCCAAGCTTACTATTGGTTCCAGAAAATATGACTTTACCCCAATTAAGATCTCACTGAAGTGGCTCCAGATTGTTGAGGTAGGAGTACTTTCAAATAGTCCTGTATTGCACATAAAGCTCTCCACTCTGGGCCCCTGAATAATCTAGCCAAAAATGAAATCATGTGGCCAATGCCAGCTGCCTGAATACTCAGGACCCGATTCACAAACAAACACGTCCTACAAACTCTTCAAAAGAGAGATGATAAACTTGTTGTTCTGACAATTTCTCTTTTGAGCTGTACAGTGTTCAAAATTAGACCCTGAAGCACTTCTCATTTCTACACCTCTTCTCTTTCATCCACACAATGTGAAACATTATGGAGGCTTGTAGCAACTTACTGCTGACCTATGTGAGTTATTATTATTGTGCATGTGCATTTTAGAATTATGCTTTATGCTGTATTTCACTCTAACTTGAAAATATGTACTTGATGTACTGGAATGTATATTTTCATGTATGTTCTTTTACACCTTCATCGTGTAAAGCACTCTGCTACCCTCTTGGGTCTTAGTTGCACAACAAAGAAACACATATACCCCTAGCTCTTTTGAGAATTGTACATAGTTCCTCCCAAACTGAAAGGTTAACATGCTTCAGATATTGTGTATAATGTTTCTCTTATCGCTTTTTGGTCTGGAATAATGAATTATACCTTGAGTTCTGATGCTTTTTACAGATGAATCTTCAAAGATATATTTATTTAAAAGAAGAATGATATTCCATCCTCAGTGGTTTTACTAGTATTCACTGAATATATTAGAATCATGTGCACTCTGTCTTCTACGTGTATTATGCAGTGCTTCATTGTCCATCAGACATGGTTTTAACCCATTTTTTAGTGTCCTTCTTTTGGACGAAGTCTAGGGTGTCCAAAGACTCAGGGGCCGATTCCGATTCGGGCCGGAAAAAATACCGACCGACTCGGTACGGGAATTTAGTCCGACCGACTCGGACCGGCGCCGTACGACCCGGGTAGTACGATGAAATGCATGTGAAATCCGACCGACTCAGATGGAATACAAAACGACCGACCGAGCCGGACGGAAACAAGCCATCCGGCTGGGAAATCAGACGAAACGAACCGACCGACATGCACTCGGATTGAACCCGAACGAAACGTACCTGCTAACTCCGACCCGCGTAGTACGATGCTGTGCGTGCAAAACACGACCGACTCGCCCGGAGCACAAGCCGTACGACCGACACGCATACAAAACCCAGCCGAAGCAACCCAATACTACGCAACCGACTCGTACGCCGCATATGAAACCTAGCTGACACACAGCGGGAACGAGTCGGACAAGATCGCACCAGACAACTGCAGCGTCCTACTCGGACACAAGAACAACTCCTACATGCACCAAAAACACCAAGGACAAATTAGAAAAAAAAGGGCCAAACAAGCAACCACTAAGCCAATAAATACAGGGAGGGAAAAAAATGGAACAAGGACACACCTCCAACTCCACCTACATAAAGGCCACAAATCCCTACCATGATCCTTTGCAAATTCCACTGACCTGCCAGACAGAACACCATCACACAGCAACCACAGACACACTCACAGCTCATACATCACACAAGCCACACACCATTACCACACCTACAAATAGCACCGTCACACACACCCAGCTAAACCTACACTCACACCCCCCCACTTGCACACACACACACACATCAATCACCACCACCACCCATCACCAAGCCCCCAAAGAAGAACCATAAGTTCCTAGATTGTGAATTGGAAGTCCTGGTAGACGAGATCCTGAGGGTAGAGCCACAGTTGTTTGGTACATTGGTACAACAGACCCCCATGTCGCAGAAAACCAAGATGTGGGTGAGGATTGTCGACAGGGTGAACGCACAATCACCATGTTTGCGCACAAAGGAAGACATCCAGAACAGGTGGTATGATGTGCGCAGGAGGGTCCGGGACCTACTAAAAAGGACTACCTCCTCAGCCAGCACACCGGCAGTGGCCCTCCTGCAAAACCAGTATACCTCAGGCCCTGGGAGGAGAAGGTGCGGGCCATCCTACCACCAGTGAGCGTATACGGACTAACAGACATCCCAGAGCCTGGTGAGTACACAACTAATATACACAATATGGTGTGACAACACACACACATCACAGTCAAGGGGATAGGCAAACCATGCACACTTAGCAAATACACAGCAACCAAAAGATATTCATCCCAAGATGTGAATGCTAGTCAGACAAACACAATACCTGCCATCTCATAGTGATATGTAACTGTGTCATGACATCTACAAACCTAACAACAAATACAGCAAGGCAGTGGCACAAATAGAACCAACAAACACTCCCAGATATTTACCCACCACTAGAACACCACCTCACAGGGAAGCTCACTCAAAGGAAGGAATTCTGTGTATGCTGGTCAAGTCAGTGTAGCCAATAGCATGATGGGAGTGGTAGTCACAGATATTGGTCACACCCACAATTGGCCCATCAACACCACTCTGAACCATGCTCACATCACAGGGAGTGGAAAACAACTGACAAGATGGCTGACACTGGCTACTGCTGTGGGGAGCACAAGGCCCTGCTGGGAACTGGGCACCAACAAACAACAGGACCACACTGTCAGCCATCTTCCCATTGCTGTCACACTCACACACACTGAAGTCCACTCAAAAGGAAGGAAGGATGGGCATGCTGGGAAGGGGGTAGAGGCAATAGCATGATGGGAGTGGTAGTCACAGATCAACATCTCACACCCACATGGCCCAGCAAGTTAGCACTGAAGCATGCACACCTCACAGGGAGTCAAAAGCCACTTCAAAGATGTCTGACACTGGCAACAGCTGTGGGGAGCACAAGGCCCTGCTGGGAACTGGGCACCAACAAACAACAGGACCACACTGTCAGCCATCTTCCCATTGCTGTCACACTCACACACAGTGAAGTCCACTCAAAAGGAAGGAAGTATGGGCATGCTGGGAAGGGGGGTGTAGGCAATAGCAGGATGGGAGTTGTAGGCACAGATATTGGTCACACCCACAATTGGCCCATCAACACCACTCTGAACCATGCTCACATCACAGGGAGTGGAAAAGAACTGACAAGATGGTTGACACTGGGTACTGCTGGGGGGAGCACAAGGCCCTGCTGGGAACTGGGCACCAACCAACAGCAGGACACCACTGACTGACATCCTGAAAGACAACTTGCACTCCCTGCAATGGAAGCACGTTCCATGGTGGGATATCTGGCTGGGTGGGAAGGAGGACTCACAGCACTGACCATAGTTACAAGCACCTCCCCTCACACACCCGCTCAACACTAACTCCACATAACCCCCCTGGGAGAATGCAATGCCTCACATCCTAACTGAAGATCCCACAAAGAACCACCACCCTGGGTTATGTTGTGTGAAGCACAGGGACACTCTTGGGACTTTTAGCCAAACAACTGCCAGGGCAACACTCCCAGCCATCCTGTCAGCACAGGCACCCCACCCCACAGGGAAGCAGAGTCAAAAGGAAGGAAGGATGGGCATGCTGGGAAGGGGGTGGAGGCAATAGCATGATGGGAGTTGTAGGCACAGATATTGGTCACCCTCACAATTGGCCCATCAACACCACTCTGAACCATGCTCACATCACAGGGAGTGGAAAAGGACTCACAAGATGGCTGACACTGAGTACTGCTGGGGGAGCACAAGGCCCTGCTGGGAACTGTGCAACAACCAACAGCAGGACACCACTGACTGACATCCTGAAAGACAACTTGCACTCCCTGCAATGGAAGCACGTTCCATGGTGGGATATCTGGCTGGGTGGGAAGGAGGACTCACAGCACTGACCATAGTTACAAGCACCTCCCCTCACACACCCCCTCAACACTAACTCCACATAACCCACCTGGGAGAATGCAATGCCTCACATCCTAACTGAAGATCCCACAAAGAACCACCACCCTGGGTTATGCTGTGTGAAGCACAGGGACACTCTTGGGACTTTTAGCCAAACAACTGCCAGGACAACACTCCCAGCCATCCTGTCAGCACAGGCACCCCACCCCACAGGGAAGCAGAGTCAAAAGGAAGGAAGGATGGGCATGCTGGGAAGGGGGTGGAGGCAATAGCATGATGGGAGTTGTAGGCACAGATATTGGTCACCCTCACAATTGGCCCATCAACACCACTCTGAACCATGCTCACATCACAGGGAGTGGAAAAGGACTCACAAGATGGCTGACACTGGGTACTGCTGGGGGGAGCACACTGCCCTGCTGGGAACTGTGCAACAACCAACAGCAGGACACCACTGACTGACATCCTGAAAGACAACTTGCACTCCCTGCAATGGAAGCACGTTCCATGGTGGGATAACTGGGCTGGGGGGAGAAGGAGGCCTGGATGGTAACCAAATACCACCAATGCTGGTCATGCACACACCTCAACATTCACATTGACATGCCACAGGTTGGCTGGACAATGTGCTACACCAATATCACTCTCTGACTGTCACAAGTTAGGAGAATGCAATGTCCTGGCCCACATCCAGAGGTACAGTCACAACTGTCAGGTGTTTGAACAATTGATGCCAGTAGAAACATAACATACAATCTGTGTCTCTCCCCAAAACAGGTGATGATGGGGACACAGCAGCAGACCAGGAGTAGTCCCTGTCCCAGGCTCCGGGAAACACTGAGCTCACTGGTGTGGATCAGCCTCTGCACTCCTCGGATGGCGAAGAACAAGCTGGACCCTCCGGTGTGAGTCATCATGCAGCACCAGCAGGACCAACATCTGCACCCCCTGCACCCACCCCTCCAACAACTGCCAACACACAGGCCACCCCTGCCAACACGGACACACCAAGGACCACAGATGACAACAGCGCAGGGACCCAGGCCCAAACTGGAGCTGGTGACAACGAGCCCAGGAACAACACCCAAGTGGGCCCACGGTCACCTGTGCGTGCCACTGCAGGTCCTGCACGTGTCGCCAGGGGTGGTGGGAGGGGTGGTAGACATAGGTCACTCCTTGCAGAGGGGTCTGGACTGCATGATGACCCACAACTGGCACGCATCGCGGATGCGTACCAGACTAGCACCGGAGAGGTCAGCCAGGTAGTGGGGATCCTCAAGGACATACAACAGCAGCAGGCTGCCCATCATGCCCGCTTGGACTCCCACATGTCCCGTGTCGAGACACACATGTCACGTGTCGAGACACACATGTGTGGCATGGAGTCCAAGTGGGACACAATGGAACAACTGACAGCGGTGCATAGGGACATACTGACATGCCTACGCCAGATCAGCACCAACATGGCCTCACCTTCCTGTGTGCCCACAACATCTGCTGCTGAAACAACTGCAAATGCCACAGGGAGGGAGGAGGACTCTGGCAGAGAGTCCCCTGCACCGCCGCAGCCTGCACCTGAGGGTCCCCCCCCCAAGAAGAGGGGCCGTCCGAGGAGGCCAAACTGAGAGGCCATCTACATCCCCCAGGAAGCCAACACCTGTTCTGGAACTTTTCCTCTGTGTGCAAACTGTACGCCCTGTCGAAGCCAACCCAACTCTCCCACATGACATGGGGAGCTCTAGTTGACCAAATGTATCAGATGACTGTGGACTTTACTGTGGACATTTCAGCTACCAAGACTTCCAATTCACATGGGAACTTTGGATTCCAATTTCTATGTACAGCACCCACCATCCTGTGCACCATCCTCACACCTGTGTGTAAATAAACTCACCAATACACCATATCTGCCTCTATTGTGATTCCAACGTGGTTTTTGTCATGTAGATGGTGATCTGCTAAATGACACTGTGCATGCTAACTGCTACAGCAAGTCCAACACTGTCATGTCAGTCATGGCGACGTGACACATATGAGGGAGACACACCACTAGGGCCACAAAACACATACACACCAGGGCCATCAGACTCATCACCTATAATGATGTTGCAACGAAATACAGTGGAATGCACAGACACGCCACCTATTCACAGTCACTGTCAACTAGACTACAGGTGCAGTAAGCAAATGTCAGTCAGATGTGTGACTACAGACAACGCACATCCCAAAGTGAAGCACAGGTTTATTACACATTTGCAACATGTTGTTTCCACTACAAATGCAAGCGAATCCAACCTGGCTGTGGCCACAAAGTCAAAAAGTGCAGAAGATAGAAAGTCCAGGGGTGTGTGGCACATCACCTGTAGGGAAACGACTGCTTCCACCTTGGAAGTTGAATCATGGATTCGGGGATCCAAGTTGATCAGACAACTCCAGCAGCACCCTGTGAAGGACAGACATGACACACAGTCAAAACCACTGAAGAACAGCACAGAACGGCAATACTCATGTCTAATACATGTCACGAGATAACTACCCAAAACCAAGTTAGCATGTCAACACTGTTGGGCAGTACAGATCACCTGCAAGGACACATCGCTGCACGCATGCAGGCAAGTAGCACATGGCCACACTCAAACAGCACCAGAGCACCACACACACATATCATGCAAACTCAAATCATTGACATTACAACCCTCTGGAGACTCACATTCAGCTGAAGAAGTTGGTGATGAGCTGTGTGCGGACATCACCATCATCATCATCATCTTCACTGGCATCGTGACCCAGGCCAGGATCTTCCACAGGTGGGGGACGTTGGTCATCGTCATCCAGGATGAGAGGCAACTCCTTCCGCACTGCCAGGTTGTATAGCATGCAGCAGATGATGACAATCTTGCACACCTTTGCTGGGGCATATGGGAGGGCCCCTCCTGTCTTGTCCAGGCAGCGGAAGCGGCTCTTCAGGAGACCAAAGGTCCGCTCAATCACCCTCCTCGTCCGACCATGTGCCTCATTGTAGCGCATCTGGGCTGGTGTCACAGGGTTCCTGAGGGGTGTCAGCAACCACGTCATGTTGGGGTATCCCGAGTCACCTACAGACAGACAATTGCACATTAGCCGATTTGAAAATGTGTGCGGAAAACAACATAGCAGAACACACACAATGGTACAAAGTCAGTACACACCAACAAGCCAGGCACGCTGGTTCAGCATCTGTGACATCATCCTCGGGATGCGACTACTCCTCATCACGTAGGCATCGTGTGCTGAACCGGGGAAACGGGCACACACATGTGTGATGGTCATATCTGCAAGACATACCACCAGAGCATTGATCGAATGGTAATGTTTCCGGTTCCGGTATGCCTGCTCATGTGCCTGTGGTGGTATCAAAGCCACATGTGTCTCATCAATGGAGCCAATTACATGTGGCATCCTCCCCAGGGCATAGAAGTCACTCTTGACGTCAGTGAGTCGTTGACGTGTTGGGAAATAGATGTACTGGTTCAGGTATCTCAACATTGCCCCCAATACATCGCGTAGCACACGGCTGAACATAGTCTGTGACATCCCACCAGTAGTTGCCACAGTGTGTTGAAAGGTACCGGTGGCAAAGAAGTGTAGGGCTGCCATCACCTTCACCTTGGGGGTCAGCGCTGTAGGATACGGCCGGCCAGGCTGCAAATGTGGGTCCAACCGCACTGCCAAATCCTCAATCAGCTGCCTGGTGAAGCGGTACCGTCGGATGCTGTCACGTTCCACCATCGTTGCCAGGTCTGGGAATGGTCGATGGACAGCAGGAGCCCTGCAGTGCATAGGTGAAGAAAGCAAGATTGTCAGTCACACCACCTATGTGCCGTTCACCATACTCAATTTCACATGATACATCATTAACAAACACAAGTACTTGATGTGTGTGTCGTTCCGTTTGGACATAAATGGCACCTACATGGACATCATCTAACATCTCTGTTCAACAAGTGTTGACAACAGGTTCCAGGGTGTGCTATGGGAAACCATTAGGCTGTGTCACAGTACCCATTTACTGCTCTCACGTTCCACACACATACCACAGTGACATGTCTGGACAGATGCTCCACAGGCATCACAGCTCATTGACAGGTAGATTCCCAGGGACCCTGTCTTGCCACATGGACACTGGCATGACATGGCGTATCATGTACACGTCAGAAAAACAAAAATGACACCCACAGGTAGTGGCCCCTGTAGCCTCTGCAGGACAGACATGGACGTCTGTGACACACACACACAACATCAAAGTTCATGCACAAACCACGTGGATGTGGAGACTGTCTCCCATTGTGCACATGGAGTCAGAGACATGTGATACACAACATGCACACAGACTGTGGAGGCACATCACTATTGTTGGAATGGGCCACCCTGTGACGTACATGCCTTCCCACATGTGAGCCTGGGGGTATGTGACATGTCATACACATACACAACCTGGAAATGTGACCATGACACATGCTCAGAAATGAAAAGTTGCACACCACAGTGGGCAGGTGAACAACACACAAAGGACCCTGTCCCCATGAACACGTGCACAGCCTGGGTGTGTCTGCCCCCAAGTGCCACCCCAAAAACTACATGTTCACCCCCATACACAGATAAGGTAATGCTGCCACACATGCCTTAGATACAGTGTGGACTGGGTGTGGTGTTGTAGGTGTGCCCCTGAGTCCATGGAAAGTAAATGTGGCTGGCATAGGTTCACCAGTGACCAGCATGGTGACATATGCATGTGACCTGTCCAGGGACGCGTTGTAGAGCAATGGGCCGATCGGTGTGCCCGGCCGGCCCATTGCATTGTATGTGAGCGGGTACAGCGTTGTAGAGCAATGGACCGATCGGTGTGCCCGGCCGGCCCATTGCATTGTATGTGAGCGGGTACGCATTGTATCCCGGGTACGCGTTGTACAGCAATGGACCGATCGGTGTGCCCGGCCGGCCCATTGCATTGTATGTGAGCGGGTATGCGTTGTATCCCGGGTACGCGTTGTAGAGCAATGGACCGATCGGTGTGCCCGGCCGGCCCATTGCATTGTATGTGAGCGGGTACGCGTTGTAGAGCAATGGACCGATCGGTGTGCCCGGCCGGCCCATTGCATTGTATGTGAGCGGGTACGCGTTGTATCCCGGGTATGCGTTGTACAGCAATGGACCGATCGGTGTGCCCGGCCGGCCCATTGCATTGTATGTGAGCGGGTACGCGTTGTAGAGCAATGGACCGATCGGTGTGTCCGGCCGGCCCATTGCATTGTATGTGAGCGGGTACGCGTTGTAGAGCAATGGACCGATTGGTTTGTCCGGCCGGCCCATTGCATTGTATGTGAGCGGGTACGCGTTGTATCCCGGGTACGCGTTGTACAGCAATGGACCGATCGGTGTGCACACATTGGCTGGGGCCTGGCATGGCAACGGACGCGTTTTCGAAGCTCCAACGAGTCTGATGCAGTGAATTCAGTTGGACAGCCACAACAATGTTGCAAAATCATGGGTGTCATGAAGTTGAAGATTTGAAGGATGCTGTGGGCATGTATTAGTGCTGCTATTCCATGGATTGGTCAGATTCAGAAGATGCAAACGACTTGGACCTATCACTTTGGACACATGGGACAGTATCTGCCTCTGCAGCACACATATAATGCTGGCTGTTCCCCTGAGAGCTCACTTGCTTGCACTACATGCTCCAGGACGACATCTGCCACCAACACTGCTGCTGTTTATGCATCCTCTGGCTCCTGCAATGGCACGTACTGTGGAGAGAGCCCCAGCCTTCAGCCTTGAGGAGAACCAGGCCCTGCTGGACAGCCTCCTTCCACAGTACAGCAAGCTGTATGGGAAACCAGGGGAGCAGGTGAGTGTGCTGTCCACTGCCTCACTAATTGTGCATGTTGTCTGACTAGCAGGACTTTCAGTGTGCACACCACTGGCTAGCATGCCCACTGAGTAGTTGTCACACCCCAAAGTGTGTAGTTACATGCACTGAACTGGTACAGTGCAGTAACAGTGCATTCCAACTAGGTTTACTTCCCATGCAATGATACCATGTAGTGACTGCTGGCAAACTGTTCATAGCCATTGTTGCACTGCCTGTGTACATCATATGCCCCTGTGATTGAGACATGTATATCCAACTGTGTGATGCACGTATAGGTTGCATGTGTAGTAATGGCCTTTTCACTTTGTCATCCTCACAGGTTGATGCCCACCAGAAGCAGGAAATATGGCTGACCATCGCCCGGAAAGGAAGATCCGTGGGGGTCTACAGGCGCAGGATCCGCAACTGCCAGAAGAGGTGGCAGGACCTTCGTGGCTGGACCCGGAGGATCGCAAGGGTCCAGCTGAAGCTGTCGCCTCTTCGCAGGAGGGGCGGACACCGGACCCTGACCCTCCACATGCTCCGGATCCTGGCGGTGGTCTTCCCTGACCTGGATGGGCAGCTGAAGGACAGACAGCAGCAAGGAGGGGGTGAGTCCATGACTGCACTGTGCACTTTGTCTGACATGATATGTGCCCTCCTCTGGCCTGGTTAAACTTCCACAGTACATCAGTCATGTGGTCCAGGACCCATGTCCCTCATTTGTGACATGCCCACTTCTCCTATGATACGCATATGTGTGGCCCTTATAGTCAGGAAATTGTGTCATTTGGGGACTGTGTCATTGCATTTAGCTTTGCTCAAGCTGGGGGACAGCATTTGTTCCCGTGACTATGTTGTGCGATTCATGGGTGGGTCAATTGCTTACACAATGCCTAAGTTCTGACATGTAATCTGGGTGTAACTTTGATATGTGGTCCGCTTGCTGCTCTGACTCACCACATGTCCCTGGGGAATTTGGCACACACCCATGCTGCTGGTGGGAACAATGTTTGGGCCTCAGGAGTATGTGTATCCAGTGTGTCACACATGCTTAGCCACCTGCCTACTGTCCAGGACTCATCCCTCTTACAGGTGGAGCTGGACAGTAATGCCTACTCCAGGTCATGCAATGCACTCTGTACTCCCACTCCCGTGTATCATCTGGCATGTTGTGATCAGTGTAATGTACCCTCAGGTGTCTGCCTCTGTCTCATTGTGCTGTGTCTTCGTTGTCAGGACTACTGGTATGTTTATCGGTTAGGGCTCAGCATGCCATCTGAGATGTGACCATGATAGACGATACTTCTGTGACTTATAGGTGTCTGATCACTTGACTGTGCACACAGGTGTTTGCGACTGTGACTTTCAGGCAGCTGTATTGTCATACACAGCACACTGTGAGGTGCTCATGTTCAGAGAGTTGTGTTTCATGTCCCCCATATGTCCAGTTGGTATGACGTGGACAAATAGTAGTACAGATGATGTGGTATTTGGGGGATGGACATGTGCACTTGTCAGTCACATACCTTGCATTCCCCATGCCCTCGGATTGTGACACAGTGCAGACTGTTGTTGGCTGGCTGCCATGGATGTATGATGCTACATCGCAAACGATAACATCGCATACCTTAACATTGGCGCCTTTACATCGCATGCACATTTGCAACGCACGTTTCACCACGCAAACCATTACTTCGCTTTGGTATTGAAATGTATGCAAAACACATTTTCAACGCACACAAACACTCCGCATGCTTTAACATCGCGATTTCCCCTCAAATACCCCCTACATAACACACTACCCTAAAGCCTAAAAAGGACCCCACACTCCCCTGACCCCTAAGCCCTAATACGCTACGCTTAACACACTGCCCTACATAACACACACTACCCTAAAGCCTAAAAAAGTACCCTAAACTTCCCTAAACCCTAATACACTACGCCTAACACACTGCCCTATACTACGACCACCAGACAGTGCCCTAAACCCTAAACACTACACTGTAAGCACAATCTCCAGACACTGCCCTAAACCCTAAACACTACACTAAACCCTAAACACTACACTGTAAGCACAATCTCCAGACACTGCCCTAAACCCTAAACACTACACTCTAAGCATAATCCCCCTTACCTCTTTCTCCTCGCGTTGTCCCGGTGCTCCTCCGCCTCTGTCCCGGTGCTCGTCCGTGCCGCTCGCCTCGCGTCCATTACACCACATACGATTTAAAAGCGTATGCGTTTAAATGCGCATGCGATGTAATGGTACGCGGCGTAATGGGCCGCGTCGTAGCGTCGCTTGCGTTGTAACGCTCGCGACGTAAACGCATGCGACATAACGCATGCGTTGTAGTGGGTGTTCCCCGGCTGCCATGGCCATGTGACTTGAGACAGTAATGTATGACTTTGCACGCATTCCTGTGTCATGGCATTAAACTTCCTGAGACTGATCCTGCAGGGGAGTGACATGTGTAACATGCACCCCATTGTGGCATTGACTATATGGACATGGGTGCATCATGGTGTCTGGTGCTGGTATGCATCACATGCATTTCTATTTAGATTCTGGCCATCCCTTAATCCGGACACCTGCACTGACTCAGTGGCAAGAGATGTGATGTGTGCATGTTCACATACTTCACCGTGTTCCCTGCAATGTCCAACAACTGTGTAGGTGGTGCATGTGTCCACACTGGGGTCTTACCATCAGACAGGCACCAGACAGATGGGTGCAAGGGCAGGAGGGGTGTGAGTCCCATGGTTGACCATCAGACTGACAATTGGCTTCCCCGAATCTGTGTGAGGACTTTAGGCAATGTTCAACTAAGGATGCCAGGGCTTGCTCTGTAATGTGCTGTACTTACTGTGGTGTGTGCGGTCAGTGCAGGTGACTGATGTTTGTCTGTTTCCCTAATTGTTTGCAGATACATCCACGGCCACAGGAGGGGACAGCTCCACGGACCAGGAGGAGCAGCAGAGCCAGACTGGGTCAGCATCGGCACGGAGGGCGAGGGGAGCCACACCGAGGAGTCCTCAGCACCATCCACCTCAGCTGAGGATCACAGCAGCTCGGAGGATGACTCCCTTGTGGAGGCGGGTGTCAGCAGCCACCAAAGGCCAGCTAGTCTGTCTGGCCCCGCCACCACCACCACCACCACCACCACCGCCCTCCCATTGGCTCCCATTCCTCAGGTCCGTGGAGGCTCCCGTACTCGGGAGCGTGTCTCCTTCATGCCAGGCACCGCAGCCCCTGCCCCTGTGTCCCCTGCTGCCCTGAGTGAGGAGTCTGTGTACCTCCTTCGGCAGCTCCATGTAGGGCAGACAGCAATGCTGAGTGTCCTCCATGCACACACCACTCTGTTGACACAGCTGGTGTCGTTCATGGAGGGCATCTCGACGTGTATGTCTGCCCTACAGAGGAGCAATAAGTCCATGGACTCCTCCCTGACGGCAGCAGTGTCCCTCCTCCAACAGTCCCTCACCCCTCCCACCTCTGCCCCATCCACACTTCCTGCCCCCCTACCTGTCCAAAGCACATGCACACCTGCACAGTCACCCAAACACACAGACAAGAGCAGCACAGACACACCCAAGAGAAAGGCAAGACGTGCACACAAGCATCCTCAGGGGCTGATACCACAGACACAGGGAAGGGGAACACACACACACACAGGCATCCACATTAACTCCGCAGTCCTCCAAATCCTCTCCCTCCAAGACCCCTTCCCTTGCCTCGCCTGCTACCACACCTACACAGCAGATCTTCCTGTGTGACCTCGGCCTCTTCCCCTCCAATCCTGCTGATCCAGCATACCGGGGAAGAGGAAGTCCACCCACACAGAGGGGAGTGCCCTCGCCCCTGGACACCCTCCCCCAGGCGCAGGCAGAGTGAGCCCCCCACCCGCAAGTCCCCCGGTCCCGGAAGAGCAAGACCCCACCACCGCCCTGCAAGTCAACCACCCAGTCTCTCACCTCCATCCCCCAGGCCACCACTCCACAGGTTCCACTGCCACACCCTGCCCCAGGTTCCCCCACACACCGATACCGCATCCCCAGACTGCTTAGGCCCTCCCCCTGCCACTTGCTCTTCCACCCCCAAACCAGACACTTTGCCTGTTTGTGCCACTGGTGTGGAGACCGTGTCCCCCCTCTGTCCTGCCCAGCTCTTCTGCCCCCCTTCCACTACCTTGGAGTCATGCACTGCGGTGGAGTCCACAACAACCCCGTCTGACTCGGGCACTGCATTGGGGACCCAGTCCACTCCATCTGACCAGCCCACTGCAGTGGTTGCAGCACCAACACCATCAGACTTGAGCCCTGCGGTGGTGCCAGCCCCCCCTGAGTCAGACACCTCCACTGCAGTTGTCGGTGACACTCCTGCACCCACCTCCCCTTCACTGCCTCCTTCTGGCATCCCCTGATCCTGTCCCTGCGGTGCCTGGCCTGCCCCTCGTATGCCCCTCCAAGGGGGATGTCCCCTGTCCGTACCTGTGCAGGCAAGCAATTGTTGACAAGTTGTCACTCATCACCCTGTTGGGACTGTATATTTGGACTGGCCATTGGCCTTAGTTTATTTTGGACTTTTGATTTGAGTTGCTGAATAAAGCCTCTTTTTGTTTACTTGTGGTTAATCTTTGGAGGTCCATGATGTAGATGTGTAGAATCATGCATTTGCTGTTGTAATAGTGTTCAGATCAGGTAAATGAAGTTTTGCTGTGATGGGCGCCATGTGGTCCATGGGATATGTGTCCTAATCTAGTCTTGATCTATAGCATCCTTTGCTGCAGTCTGAGGGTGTAATGTTCAGCATTTGACACAGGGATGTACGTTTAGCTTTTGTAGATTATCATCTTTGTCCTACAATGATGCACATCTGGTGGGCTTCCCACTGTCCAATGTTCCTAGTACCCTGACTGTGTGCCCGTCTCTAATGGACATGCAGTTTAGCACATCAAATTTGGAGGACTCATCTGTGTACACAGTGCAAGTTGCTTGACACGTGTCTTGGGTGTATGCAGATGACTGACGTGACACTCCCGTGCCCAGGCTGATATGAGCAGAGCCTTCAGTGTGTTGTAGTTGTTGACTCACTGACCGAGTGTTCTGCTGACATGTTTGAGTCGTGCACAGACAAGGTTTGGCACAGCTGAGCTTCCACAGGAGTGGAGTGCCCTCATGGCAGTGCGTGATTCCGTGATATAGGCTGTGCCCGTGTTGTGTGTTGTGTAGGCATATCTGTGCGTGTACCCTTCTCCTTTTCCTACACAGGCTGTGTCCCTACGGATGTTCCTGTTTGTGATACTTGCTGAGTTGTTCTGTGTTCATCCAGCATCTTGGACCTGGTTTCTCCGGGATGTGGGTGCATGGCAAACTAATGTTAATGAGGTTGTCATCCCTAGTTGTCTTTGTTGTCAGGGCTGGGGATGTGGGCAACGCAGATGGGACACAGTGAAGATTCCTCTTGGCACTTGTTGGTTACACGAGTAATGTGATTTTCTGTTTGTGTATGCTTTCAGTGATTGTGACACGTTGTGTGTGTGACTGCTGCCACTCCTCAGGGTCAGAGCTGTAATGTTGGAAGTTGTCTATGTGTGTCCTTTGTGGGTCAGCTTGGCTTCTTCATTGGTGTGTGACTATGGCCAGGATCCCATTGTTTGGGGTGGATTTCACGTCATGCCCATGTACGGCATACTGTGCAGTGTGTCAGACATTCACAAGTATTGTTGACTGGCCATGTGTGATGGGTTTCAGCACCTTATTTCCCCCCACCACCCCTGGGATTTTCATGGGTGCATGTGCAATGTCAGCAGTCCATGTGAGCTTCACTGCTGCACATTGGTGGAGTTCAAGGTGTGTGGCGTTGAGTGTGTGCAAATGTGAGTTGTTGCACGGCTGGGGCACTACCTCCATATTGTCCTTGGCTGGCAGGCCATGCTGAGTGCTTGGTGCTTGTATAGGTGTGATGGTAGTTTGTTGCTCAGGACACATGGCTGTGGTTCACAGTGTGGATGACATCTACCTTTGCCATCACAGTGTGATTGTCATGCAGGCTAGTGTCACCACAATGTGGGGTCCCTGGGGGGAGTGCTGTGGTGGTTCTGTCTCTTGCTGTGTTTGTTGCTGTTCCTACAAGCTTGTGTGACGTGTAATTTGGGCTCCCTCTCATCTCACAATGCCTGTTTGCCCACATAGGGGAATCCAATCCCTGAGTTAGTTTTGTATGTGACTGTGTTGACATCTGTGTATTAGTGAATCTGGCCTCCTCATGTGTTGTGTGTTTGCCTTAGGACACTGGCACACAACCCCCCTCACCTGTTGTGGATGAAATGCAGTGTGAGTCTGCCTGTTTGTGTTTGTGCATTTGCACCACTGCATTGTCATATCTTTAGTTTGCCATTGGCTGTATGTTGTTTGTTGGCTTTCCCCTGCTGGCCCTGGGACTGCTAGGTCATCAGTCAGCACATTGATCATGGTTAGTATGTCCCATTGCTGCCATGGTATGGTATTTGTTCACATGACATCTACAGTCTCCACAGGATATCTACATTTGTGTGTCCATTGCTGCAGATATGTGGGTCTGCATTATGATGCTCACTTCTGTCATTGTGTTATTTGTGAATGTAGACAATGTGGGCCCCCATGGCTGATGTTTGTGTGCACATGGCTAGAACGATGTGTCAATTGGCACTGCACTGCTTGCCTCACACAATCTATGTTGCTATGGGACACAAGCACTACAATGCCACTGTAGTGTTTGGTGTTGTGTGGCCAGGAATTATCCCTGCATTTTTGGTTTAGCAGCTTTTACCGGGACTACACTTACCTTTTGGGCACTGTGGTGATGGGGCTTAAGGGCCCCATTGCCACACTGTTCAAAATGTGCTTCAGCTATGGTGCACACACTTACCTTTTGGGCACTGTGGTGATGGTGCTTAGGGCCCCATTGCCACACTGTTCAAAATGTGCTTCAGCTATGGTGCACACACTTACCTTTTGGGCACTGTGGTGATGGGGTTTAGGGCCCCATTGCCACACTGTTCAAAATGTGCTTCAGCTATGGTGCACACACTTACCTTTTGGGCACTGTGGTGATGGGGCTTAGGGCCCCATTGCCACACTGTTCAAAATGTGCTTCAGCTATGGTGCACACACTTACCTTTTGGGCACTGTGGTGATGGGGCTTAGGGCCCCATTGCCACACTGTTCAAAATGTGCTTCAGCTATGGTGCACACACTTACCTTTTGGGCACTGTGGTGATGGGGCTTAGGGCCCCATTGCCACACTGTTCAAAATGTGTTTCAGATATGGTGCACACACTTACCTTTTGGGCACTGTGGTGATGGGGTTTAGGGTCCCATTGCCACACTGTTCAAAATGTGCTTCAGCTATGGTGCACACACTTACCTTTTGGGCACTGCGGAGATGGGGCTTTGGGCCACATTGCCACAGTGGTCATGGTCTGCTTGCATTGTGTAGGCCACACACACAATTATGTGTGACACATGTGTTAGGGGGTCACATTGTATGTTCAATGTCATGTTCAGTGTTGTATGCATTTGACACAGACCACACACGCTTGTCATAGTGTTGGGGGTGGGATGTAATTTACAGACAGTCCTTATGTGGGAGTATGCTAGTTGTGTCATGCATTACCCGTCCTATGAGTAGGGGTGGTTGTAGTGGCAGGCATCCTGCCCCCCATGAGTGGGGATGGTAGTAGTGACAGGCATCCAGCCCCCCCATGAGTGGGGATGGTAGTAGTGGTAGGCATCCAGCCCCCCATGAGTGGGGATGGTAGTAGTGGTAGGCATCCAGCCCCCCGTGAGTGGGGATGGTAGTAGTGGTAGGCATCCAGCCCCCCATGAGTGGGGATGGCAGTAGTGACAGGCATCCATCCCCCCATGAGTGGGGATGGCAGTAGTGACAGGCATCCAGCCCCCCATGAGTGGGGATGGTAGTAGTGGCAGCCATCCAGCCCCCCATGAGTGGGGGTGGTGGTGGTGGCAGGCATCTAGCCACCCATGAGTAGGGGTAGTTGTAGGGTGGTGTTGGTGGTAGGCATCCATCCCCCTATGGGTGGGGATGGCAGTAGTGGTAGGCATCCAGCCCCCCATGAGTGGGGGTGGTGGTGGTGGCAGGCATCTAGCCACCCATGAGTTGGGGTGGTTGTAGGGTGGTGTTGGTGGTAGGCATCCATCCCCCTATGGGTGGGGATGGCAGTAGTGGTAGGCATCCAGCCCCCCATGAGTGGGGATGGCAGTAGTGACAGGCATCCAGCCCCCCATGAGTGGGGATGGTAGTAGTGGCAGCCATCCAGCCCCCCATGAGTGGGGGTGGTGTTAGTGGTAGGCATCCAGCCCCCCATGAGTGGGGATGGTAGTAGTGGTAGGCATCCAGCCCCCTATGGGTGGGGATGGCAGTAGTGGTAGGCATCCATCCCCCTATGGGTGGGGATGGCAGTAGTGGCAGGCATCCAGCCCCCCATGAGTGGGGATGGTAGTAGTGGCAGCCATCCAGCCCCCCATGAGTGGGGGTGGTGGTGGTGGCAGGCATCTAGCCACCCATGAGTAGGGGTAGTTGTATGGTGGTGTTGGTGGTAGGCATCCATCCCCCTATGGGTGGGGATGGCAGTAGCGGTAGGCATCCAGCCCCCCATGAGTGGGGGTGGTGGTGGTGGCAGGCATCTAGCCACCCATGAGTAGGGATAGTTGTAGGGTGGTGTTGGTGGTAGGCATCCATCCCCCTATGGGTGGGGATGGCAGTAGTGGTAGGCATCCTGCCCCCCATGAGTGGGGATGGTAGTAGTGACAGGCATCCAGCCCCCCATGAGTGGGGGTGGTGTTAGTGGTAGGCATCCATCCCCCTATGGGTGGGGATGGCAGTAGTGGCAGGCATCCATCCCCCCATGAGTGGGGATGGTAGTAGTGGTAGGCATCCAGCCCCCCATGAGTGGGGATGGTAGTAGTGGTAGGCATCCAGCCCCCCATGAGTGGGGATGGCAGTAGTGACAGGCATCCATCCCCCCATGAGTGGGGATGGCAGTAGTAACAGGCATCCAGCCCCCCATGAGTGGGGATGGTAGTAGTGGTAGGCATCCATCCCCCTATGGGTGGGGATGGCAGTAGTGGCAAGCATCCATCCCCCATGAGTGGGGATGGCAGTAGTGGCAGGCATCCAGCCCCCCATGAGTGGGGATGGTAGTAGTGGTAGGCATCCAGCCCCCCATGAGTGGGGATGGTAGTAGTGGCAGCCATCCAGCCCCCCATGAGTGGGGGTGGTGGTGGTGGCAGGCATCTAACCACCCATGAGTAGGGGTAGTTGTAGGGTGGTGTTGGTGGTAGGCATCCATCCCCCTATGGGTGGGGAAGGCAGTAGTGGTAGGCATCCAGCCCCCCATGAGCGGGGATGGTAGTAGTGGCAGCCATCCAGCCCCCCATGAGTGGGGGTGGTGTTAGTGGTAGGCATCCATCCCCCTATGGTTGGGGATGGCAGTAGTGGCAGGCATCTATCCCCCATGAGTGGGGATGGCAGTAGTGACAGGCATCCAGCCCCCCATGAGTGGGGATGGTAGTAGTGGCAGCCATCCAGCCCCCATGAGTGGGGGTGGTGTTAGTGGTAGGCATCCAGCCCCCCATGAGTGGGGATGGTAGTAGTGGCAGGCATCCAGCCCCCATGAGTGGGGATGGTAGTAGTGGTAGGCATCCATCCCCCCATGAGTGGGGATGGCAGTAGTGGCAGGCATCCATCCCCCCCATGAGTGGGGATGGCAGTAGTGACAGGCATCCTGCCCCCCATGAGTGGGGATGGTAGTATTGGCAGCCATCCAGCCCCCCATGAGTGGGGGTGGTGTTAGTGGTAGGCATCCATCCCCCTATGGGTGGGGATGGCAGTAGTGGCAGGCATCCATCCCCCCATGAGTGGGGATGGCAGTAGTGACAGGCATCCAGCCCCCCATGAGTGGTGATGGCAGTAGTGGCAGCCATCCAGCCCCCCATGAGTTGGGATGGCAGTAGTGACAGGCATCCAGCCCCCCATGAGTGGGGATGGTAGTAGTGGTAGGCATCCATCCCCCTATGGGTGTTTATGGCATTGGTGTTGGCCATCCCACCCCTATGGTTCTGCTGTTGCTTTTGTACGTCATTTGTGCATCCCTATGTGTGTGTGACATATTTCGGGTACGTGTCGTTTGTTTGTGTTGTGGGTGTTTGACTTACCTTCTGCGCCGTACGCGTCCGTACCGGTCCCGGTAATAGATGTAGAGTATTGGTAGGACCTGCGCAATGGGATTCATGGTTGGTTCGTCTCGTTCGGGTTTCTCCTGTCTTCGACTCGTACTCGTCGCTGGCTTGTTCGTCTCGTCGCCGTGGATCGTCTTGTGGCGCGAATCGGAGCTTATGTGCAGCTCTCCCGGATGCTCAAACGTGCCGGACGTAGCGACGAGTTCGGCACGTACGGAAGACGCATCGTACTAGTCCGGCCGGAAGGTGCTGTGTATTTGGTTCCGTGCGACTCGATTCGGCGTTTACGGATCCGGCTCGGGCGGGGAACAGGAGCTGGAATGGGTGAGTACGGCTCGGTCGGAATCTGTGCTGTTATGCGCATCAACTTGTTCGTTCGGTGGAGTGTTCGAGTCGGTCGGAAAACACGCGTTCGGCTCGTATTTTTCCGGACAAATACTGTTAGGTGCGCTTCCGGCCGACATCGGAATCGACCCCTCAGTGTATTATTGCATTTTTAATTTAGGAGTTTTCGGTATTGGCCAATACGATTGTGGTTCAACCTTTCATGCTGAGCACCCCCTGTATCTTTGTTTTGGCTGGTCTGAACTTGCTGCTTTCTTCTCTCCTGAGTCTCTTAGATTGTTATTTTGTATGTTTTGTTGTATTCTTTGATATTTGTATAACTTCTTTATGTCTCCACAATCTTGTAAACATTGTCTTGCATTTAGAAAAAATAATCCTCAACTATCTCTTCTTTTTTTGCAGTCAACAACATTTTACCTACATTTAGAACCATAAGTTTGCAATTACTTTTTTCAAAAACATGATTCAGATCTGCTATGGAATCTGCTACCCCTACCTCTCTTGACTAATTTGGTTCCATCGATTGTCTTCTGTAATGGTAACTTTGAAAACTGAGGTCAAATCGAATCAAGGAACGGAATAGATACATAGTCACACTGTCATTATCAGTACCGACCATTACCTTTTGAAAATTGCCTTTGCAACAATATTATCTCGTTGATATTCCACTGTGCACCATTATCTCGTCAAAGAGTTCAGGTATTTAACGTTCATGTATCTCAATTTAATTTGATGCAATTAGATAAAATGAAACATAATAAAAACATTAACATAAAAAATTAATTACCATCGTCTAAGATTAGTGTTAAGGTTAGCACTGTGGGGTTAGAATAAGGATAGCCTTGTTTATAAATGATGTATCCCATATTACATTAATATGAAATAAATGAAACGTTTGCTGAAAAAGCATACCATTGTAAATGCTAGGGTTACGGTTTCTAGTAAAATCAGTGTAAAGATTACATGATTTGGAAAAGCAAGGTAATGTAATTTAAATGAATTGCATTCCAATAAAACAAAATAATAAACATTAGTTAGCAACAAAGTTAAGTCCAGGATTAGCATCAGGGGTGGTAAGGATACCAATGTTTATACAAGCTTGGAATTAGTACACTTCAATTAAATTAATTTTGCGTGACAATGTTATGCTTAGCATTAGATTTAGGGTAAAAGATCATCCATGCTGGGCAAGACATTTGGTTGCTGGGAATGGAATGAGTGAAAGTGAAACTATCCCTCAGGCGAAGAGGGCGAGTTTCATACTTCTGTGTGTAGTGCAACATTCCCTGACTTAGCTCTTACCCATTTCCCCTGTAACAACGTAGGCATCCAACCTGATGATACCCTTATGAGCTTATCAGCTATATAATACATGGGAGCCTGCAGTACTTGTATAAAACCCTGTATCTAATTTCCTTATTAAAACTGACATGTGGCATTTCTAGTTGCCTGTAATAAAGAAATGGCATAGCTGCTCAACTGTAAAAAGTCATTATAGCTGAGTTCTTACAAAGCCAGCACCCAAGGTGAAAGGTAGGTCACAGAGCATCATTACAGCTGCAATTTAAACTATGAAAATGAAACCTGAAAACAGAAAGGAGATATTTATGGCAGTATATTTTCTGCATGCTTTAATATAGCTAGAATCTCTCTGTATGTTTCTACACATTTGAGCTACAGCGTTTTTAAATCTGATTTTCATTAAACGGATTCCTGTATCTTTTTCCAACAAGTATCTAACTGCTTTTTGGTGTGTTTACTCTTTTGCTATAGATTCTATTTATAATCTGAATGTCTGCAAACATCCTATCTCAGTTTGTGGAAAATGTGATTATGTGATAATGTACCATAAAGAATAAAGTACATCCTACCATAGATTATATGGGTATTGCAAGTCACCTCAGAGTTCCATGACTTTACAAAGGAACTCGACCTTTAGTGTTGTTCCTCTATAAGGGCCCAGAACTCTTCACTGGTTTGCAATATTTTTATCATGTATGGCAAGGGGTACCTTAGGCCATTTTTCTTTGGTTTGAATTCTGTCTACAAATACAATTGGAGAGTTATCATTAAATAGAAAAAAATCACCTTAGAGAAATAATATCTGGAATAGTTCATTTCCTATTCGCTTGGAAGTTAGTTTCTCAGTTTCATTATGCAGAACACATTTTTAATGCAGTAAAAGCATCTGCAGCTGGCAATTATGTATTTATGAAGTGGTTTATAAAGCATGGGAAAAGAACATCCTGGTTAGTTTAGGTAATAATACACCCAGACTATATCTAAAAGGTTTTGGCAAACGGCATAAACTTTTATATTTCATTGTGGTGTTTTAAATAGCAGAGCATGCTGCTTTTTAGGTTCAGCAGAACAATTTAAACCACTGTAGACATGGAGCACAAAAAGAAAACAGGAGTGATTAATTAAATATGGGTCCTATTCACAAAGGGCATTGTGTAGCATGTTTTGTAGTACCACAACGTATACAACAAAATACTATTCACAAACCATCATGTGGAGCTTACACTTTTGACTCTCCTATCTTTTTCTGTGCAGAGAGACCTCTGTCCGAGTGAGGGGCCTCTTTACATGTAAGTACAGAGAGACTGAGGGGAATGGCTGGAAAATGATAGATACTTACAACTAAAAGGGAGGGGAATAGGGAGGAGCAAGGAGGGGGTTAAAGGAGGGTCAGTGAGGTGTTTAATGAAAAGAGTAAGCCCCATTATATTTACAAAGTGCACTTCTAAAGTTACTACAATCAAAGAGACCCAAAACAGTAGTACATTACCCTAGCTCAGAGTTGAGGTAAGTCCTGCACCACACATGGCCAACCACTTATACTGCAGCACACTCTCATTGAAACCAATGAAGTTGGAGACTTAAAATAAATCCCTTAGGAAATTATGCTAAGTTAAATCAAATTAATGAAAAAAGTAAAAAATATAAATGTTGAAACATATATATAAAATAGTACGTATTTTCTATTTAATATTTTAATAACTGTGTTTGCATTTTAAAATTAATGTAACAATACATTTTATTAGATATAATTTCTTTATTTATTCTATTTTTTAAAGAGTTTTCTAAAGTCCAAGCATGACCCAAGGGTTTAAGAGTGCTGTACAAGACAAAAATCAAACAAAACAAGTTCCACATGGTCAAAATAATACAACCTAGCTACATACAAGTAGGGAGACATCCTAGTCTATCGTAGTCTATCAGCTGCATACGATCTCAGACTCCCTACTGTGATGTAATTTGAATAGAACTGCCCAGGAATTTCAGATTAGACCGTGGTCCTTGGCTTGGGAGGAGTGTCAAATGATCATCCCTCATGTTGCATGTAGGAGGGGAGAGGTAAAGCGCAAGATACATTATCCATTGTCATTCTTGTTGGGTGCGGTGCTTTCATGGTCATCGTCCTCCAGGATTACAGCATCAGAGAAGGAGGTTCAGCATGGGAGGAACATGTTCATTTTTTTTATTTTATTTTTTATTTTAAAAGTTTTATATAGCGCTAGCTAGACCCGTAGGTATCAGAGCACTTTACATACACACTGTAAAAAACCAAAGGAAATTGCATTACATAGTAGGAAGGCAGTAAGGAAGCAAAACAGAGATAAAAAATACAACATGAAAAATAGGTAAACAGTGCAGCGGAGGGATAGAAAACAAACGAAGGTGGTTAACACAGTCCGGTCACCACTATCCTTGATATCCTTCATCAGAACCAATTTGACCTCCTTCTTGAACGTAATAGCTGATGGGTTTGAACAGATCTCAGGAGGAAGGGAGTACCGTATTTTGGGGGCTAAGCCAGAAAAGGTGCAAGCACATGACATTTTTTTTTTTTTAAACTTGGTGATTCCAGCTGCAAGGAGTTGGTGCTGCATAGGGATTGACTTTCTCCAGAGGTGATGAGTCTGTGCGCTAAGTGCTTAGAGGTACCAAGGTGTAGGGCTTTATAAGTTAAGCAGGCTATCTTGAGAATGCTTCTGCCTTCAATGGGAAGTCACTGGATTGATAAGAGAAAGGGTGTGATGTGGCCATAGCATCTAGCTCTAGTTTCCAGCCTTGCTGCAGCATTCAGGAGTGCGCTAAGAGGCTTGAGGTGTGTTTACAGTATTCCACTTAGGGTAGTGATTCCATAGTCTAGTCTGGATAGGACCAATGCTTGCATGTCATACTTGAGATTTAGTGGTGGGATGAATGGTATAACCTTCTTGACTTGACGAGACTGAGTTGAAATAGAGCACTGTGTGTGGATGCACTGATATGGGCTTGCAAATTCAACTTTTTGTCTGTGGTTATCACCAGTGATTAGTTAATTCAATAAATAAGGGTTTGCATTCAAGAGCATCCAAGTATTTAGCCATTCCTGTTCTGGTTCAGCACTATGATGAATGATTATGGGTTTGCATTGAAGAATATCCAGGTGTTTAGTCACTCCTGCACCTGCCAGGATCTCCGTGGGTGAAGATGAGGAGGAATTGAGTCTTCAGGGAGTTTAGTTTGAGATGGTTTTGGTTAAGCCTCTCTTGTACTTTTGTGAGAGTGCTGTTGAGTGTCATTTGTGTGCATGTGGAATGAAAGATTCAATTAATGGAGGATCACCATCATTTGTTCCAAGTAGAGATTAAAGAGTGTAGGTGAGAGGGTACTCCAAGCCTGATAAGCAATGGGTTGGATCGGTTTGTTAGTTGGGAGTGGTTATTTAGATAGGAGGAGATAGGAGAACTATTTGAGTGCAAGTTCTATCCTTTGTTCAAGACCCTCTAGCAGATGGACATAGTTGACTGTGTCAAATACCGATGAAGGGTCAAGGAGAATGAGAATTCAAGAGTTGTTTTGATCCATGATTCGGAGCGCCACATCCATTATGTGTAAGATTGCTGTGTCTGTATTGCAGCCTGGCCTGAAACTACATTAGACATTTTTAACCAGGTCGAATTGTTCAACAGAGTTGGTTGTGAGCACATTTTTCTAGTACCTTCGCCAAGAATGGGATGATGGTTACTGGATAATAGTTGTTTAGTGCTGCTGAGTCAGCACTTGTTTTTACAGGACCAGAGTCACTTGTCCAATTTATAGGCAGTCTTGGATATTGATGCTAAACGTCCAATGTGGGGGAAGTGGTGACTGAGATCCATTTAAGAGATGAGGGGAATAGGTCAGTGAAGTGTGAGTTGAGTTTAAGGGATGCTATGACCATACAGATCTGGTGTGCTGGGGGGGTTGAATTCATTCCATTTATTACTGTTGGTTGGGAAGAGGAACACTCTGTGTAACCAAGGATTCATCTGGGGAGGCAGTGAAGGTCATCTGCAAAGTCTGTAGAATATATCTAGGTCAGTTGAGATAAACCTTTCATTTTACTTATTTTCTCCTCAAAGAAAGATTAAAATGTTTCACATGCTTAGTAATAAGTGTTCCTGGTCTTAGGGGCTTATTACGAGTTCTGCCGTACCCGCGTTCGCGGTATGACTGCCTCGAGCTCTGCGGTCCGTCCTCCGTATTATGAATAGGGAGTGTTGCCTGTGCAAAGATTGTGGCTGGAATGCCTGCACCACCAGCACACCGACGACCGCTGGGATCGCGTTCAGGGGAAGGCAGCCTTCATAGGACGGTACAGAGGAGCAGCACTACCATCGGTATTATTAGTTGGCTTTTTGCTAAGCTGAACGCAGCGATCGGACCACTACTTAAAGGTCCGCCAAAAGGAAGGGTTTGGGATGCATACTCACCCCTTTCCTGTTCTTCCCAGCAGGTGTCAATGGGGATCCCCTTCTCCAGGTCCCTCCTACATAGGAGCATCTTCACCCCAATGAATACGACCCCATCTGTGGCGATATACATGTAAGTGCTTTTTGTACTATATACCCAATACCAGGACTGCCCACATATGGGTCAGACTCTGGCAAGGGGTAGGTGGTATTTTTCCATGTGTATCATGCATATGTGTGCATTCGACACATATGAAGACGAAATGTATACGCATGCATCAATATATATAGAAATACAATCACCGCCGCCGCAAGACAGCTGCAGCCACACCGCAGACCCCGCGGTCAACTAGTAATACGGCAGTCGTAAGACCGACAACGCTTCAGTCTTGTCATGGCCAAGGTCCTTTGATGGTGGGACCACTAAACTCATAATCAGGCCTTTAGTGTTTGGTTAGGGCTTTATTGCTGTTTGATGATTTTGAAGAGTCTGCTTGGACATTTCTTGGCATTTTTTTAGCTGGTTTCTGAAAAATTATACTTTTGCATTGATTATTAGTTTCTTGTAGGTATTTCCTATTGCTCGGGGTGGATTAGAGGTAAGGGGATGGTTATTGTCTCCTCTTTCTCTATCAGTCTGAGTTTCCTCCTTTCTTCATTATGGTTTTGGTTTTATCATAGCTGTGACAGTACATTTTTAGATGTTTTTGGCAGTCTGGTTGTAGTGCAAGGTTAGCTCATATATGTTCTGCATCTCCCTTGGGGATTTGATGTTCCTCAGTCAGAGTGTAAATGGTTCAATCCTATTTACATATTTAGGGCTGATTCACAAAGGTAACTTACAATTTTAAGTAAGCTTACACTTTGGAGGAAGTTTACTACTTTCTGTATTCATAAACTCAAAGTGTAAACTTACTTCAAAAGTGTGTTACATGTCTCCACCCCCAGAGTAAAGCAATTGGCTTACTCCAGTGTGGTCAGGTGGCGTCCCTCCTTAAACCCCTCCCTGACCCTCTCTAAATCCCTCTTACTCCTCCCTAATAATTTCCCACTCACTTCCCTATGTCTCTCCCACATTTACTACTAAACCTATCCTTAGGTGTGTGGGGACTCCACAGTTGGGGCAGAGAACTCTGCATAAATATGTATAAATAATACTCTGGTTTTGTAGTACATTTTGTAATACATTTGTAATGCTACAAAATGTACTTCAATGTGTAGTTTATGAATCAGGCCCACTATGACTGTTATCCAGGGTTTGGGTTTAATGCCTTGGCTCTGGTTGTTTGTCTTTAAGTGGTGAGGTGAACAGGATTAGGTGGTGGTCTGACCAGTCCCCTTGGAAGAATGGAGTCTATGCCTAGTGCTCCTTCTTTGGATAAAATAAGATGCAGCGTTGTGCCTTTGATGTGGGTCGGAGCAGCACATGCTTCTAGGAGTTTATGATTCACCAACAAGTCTTTCAGAGTGCCCATTAGTGCATCATCCTCCTCATTCCAGTAGAGGTTTAAATCCCATAGGAAAATGGTGCCACAGTGTAGAAGGGTGTGCACTGTAATGATCTCCAGTAGCTGTTCCAGAAAAATCTAGTTTTCTCCAGGTGGGTGGTAGAAGAGGTGAAATGTAGTGAAGTATCTTCCAACTGAGAGAAGTTCGACTCCCATGTATTCATAGGTAGGGAGGCTATCCACAGAGAAGGCAGAGATGTTTAGGGAATTGTGGTTAATGACCATCATCCCACCTTTCAGATGATCGTCCTGGTCTATTAGTTTGATGGAAAAGTTGGGGGGCACTAAGATATCCATCAGTGGGGTGGAGGAGTAATTAAGCCATGTTTTCATTATAAATACTTGCTTAGCTCTTGCGAGATGATTTTCTTGGCAATGTCATGGATTGTTTATCTGCAATTATGAATCATGCACTTAAGTACAATAGCTGCCACCACGGAAGGAGTTGTGTGATCGGGGATTAAAGAGATTGAGAAGATGTGCGATGTGTGCTGGTCATGACTATTACTATGTGGTCTATGTGTGTTAGTGTCAGCAAGTACTTTTATGTGATGTGATGGTTGTATGGGAAGTAGGTACACTTCATTATAGGGCTGTAGGATGGATTTCAATTCGGCATCTGAGAGCCTGCTAAATGATTTCTTGGGTCGTTGGGTTTTGTTGGATGCTGGTATAGAGATCCAGGGGCTAGTGGCTACTGGTTTTCCTGGGAACAAGGTTTCCAGGTTTTCCAGACATGCCTGAATGAGGCATTTCAATATTGTGGTCTTGCTGAGGTTTGTAGAGATCTATTTTACCTCTGCTCTAATTTTGCCCAGTTTGCTGTCTAGGTAGTGAAGGAGGAAGTGTAAATTGAAATTGGAGGAGGGGAGATGGTTTGTGGCCCTGACTGGGTTTTCAGTAGTTGTTCTTGTAGACTGGTGGATAGTTGGAAGAGGGAGAATGTTGGACTGGCTGTAGTCCCCTTATGGATTGGGAGGTCAAGGCTGGTGTGGTGTAGGTAAGGTGATGAACCAGAGGTAGTCACCTCATCAATAAATGGGGGGCTGATTGTGGGGGGGGAGCCATTAATAACTTTACTTTAAGGAATTGTCAGGTGGTAGACTGCATCTCAGTGGTGGTTCTTGCCAGGAGTCATGGTTGATGTTGATGCCTAAAATGGGTCGGGAAGCAGGGCTATGAGCAAGGATAATCTCTGTGAAGGACTGGGAGTCTGGGACCCGAGACCCGTAAACCCTTGGGATATAGTGGGGTGGGGTCAATGTCATGGGTTGGTAGACCCTGGTTCCTATCAGGGGAGAAAAGTGAGCCAATATGCCTTGCTGTTGAAGAGAGGAGAGGTGGCTGTGTCTAGACTCAAGGTATGCAGTGTCATGCAGGAGGTATCAGATTCTGGATCAGAGGGGGTTGTTAAAGGAGGGAGGGAGCTGAGGGCTCTGTCGTGCTGTAGGAATGTCCACAGGGGCTTCTGGAAGTTGCATTCTCATAGAAGTGATGTGGCGCAGATGTGCTAGAGGATGATCTGCCATCTTGTGGGGTTTGGAGAGGGAGTAGATGTTCGCGGGCAACCTCTTGACTAGGACTAATTGTCCCAGACAGAAGGCCTCTGAGGTCATTTGTATATGTGAGTGTCTTGAAAGTGGAAAAGTGGAGATCAAAGATCTCTAGATTCTGGTCAGATGCCAGGACAAGAATGTTTCTGTATTGTAAATGGAGAGTGGAGGTGTGACTAATACTTTGAGCCCATGGGGTATTTTGGTGGATTTTGGTATATGGAGGTGTGTGTTCAGGGAGTCTCCCCATTGGGTGATCCTGTGCGTGAAGAAAATAAGGACTGATTTGAGGGCTCCTTTCTTCATGCAGAAGTAGATATCAGAGATTAGGGTTTTGTGGAGTTCTTTCAGAAGTTTGTGCTTGAAGCTCTTTGTTACATTCTTTGAGAGGTTGGGTGGGTAATTGAATATGAAGGAATTTGGCCTAACAATCAATAGTTTTTTTTACCGAGGGTTGTGGTCTTCCACATAGTCATAGTTCAAAGTCAGGATGGGAGTTGTAGGGGAGTTCAGAGCTAGAGCATACTGAGCTACCGCATTATCCGCATTCAAGGGAGTGCATTTAACCATACAGTGGGTAATGCGAGGTTGAATTGATAGAATTCCCATGTCAGACTTTCCTATCAATCTGTTAGCTCGACAATTTGGCCTATGGGTTGTGTAGGGTGCAATGGATGTGATATCCTAATGCAAAAACAACAATTGATGGACAGAATGCAGAACAGTGTCATACATTCACCCCAGTACAGAGATCTGGGTCTAAATCCATTGTGTTTTTGCTCACCATGCCATTCCAGTTTGAACCCAGCCATATGCAAATCAGTCTTGACCCTGTGCCCAATGGGAACAGTCCAGCCCGAACTGCCAGCCCAGGTCCTCCCTGGACTGGAAACAAGCATCCTAGGACCGGTTTCGGGGTTTCACCCCTCTTCAGCCAGGATAGCTTGATTCCAGTGGCATGGAGAGCACAGGACCCACGTCTGGGCATACTCGTCCCACTCGGGGTGACAAATGCAAAAACAACAATTGATGGACAGAATGCAGAACAGTGTCATACATTCACCCCAGTACAGAGATCTGGGCCTAAATCCATCGTTTTTTTGCTCACCATGCCATTCCAGTTTGAACCCAGCCATATGCAAATCAGTCTTGACCCTGTGCCCAATGGGAACAGTCCAGCCCGAACTGCCAGGCCAGGTCCTCCCTGGACTGGAAACAAGCATCCTAGGACTGGTTTCGGGGTTTCACCCCTCTTCAGCCAGGATAGCTTGATTCCAGTGGCATGGAGAGGACGGGACCCACGTCTGGGAATGATGGATTTAACCCAGATCTCTTGACTGGGGGTGAATGTCTTGATTTGTTCTGCATTCCGTCCATCAATTGTGTGTCTTTTGCTTTCTCGCCCTAAGTGCGCCAGGTATGCCCAGACGTGGGTCCTGGGCTCACTGTGCCACTGGAATCAAGCTATCCTGGCTGAAGAGGGGTGAAACCCCGAAACCGGTCCTAGGATGCTTGTTTCCGGTCCAGGGAGGACCTGGCTTGGCAGTTCGGGCTGGACTGTTCTCATGAGGCACAGGGTCAAGACTGATTTGCATATGGCCAGGTCTAAACTGGGGTGGCATGGTGAGCAAAAGAATGATGGATTTAACCCAGATCTCTTGACTGGGGGTGAATGTCTTGATTTGTTCTGCATTCCGTCCATCAATTGTGTGTCTTTGCTTTCTCGCCCTAAGTGCGCCAGGTATGCCCAGACGTGGGTCCTGGGCTCACTGTGCCACTGGAATCAAGCTATCCTGGCTGAAGAGGGTGAAACCCCGAAACCGGTCCTAGGATGCTTGTTTCCGGTCCAGGGAGGACCTGGCTTGGCAGTTCGGGCTGGACTGTTCCCATGAGGCACAGGGTCAAGACTGATTTGCATATGGCCAGGTCTAAACTGGGGTGGCATGGTGAGCAAAAGAATGATGGATTTAACCCAGATCTCTTGACTGGGGGTGAATGTCTTGATTTGTTCTGCATTCCGTCCATCAATTGTGTGTCTTGTGATATCCTAACGGCATCTGATTAGGTAGTGTGAACAAACCTTGCTGAAGGCTAACCCTCCTCAGCCAAGAATTGGTCATAGTTTCTGGGGTTGAGGCACTCTAACCGGTTCATTTGTAGTATATCAATTGATTGTTGGTCTTAGGTGAATGGATAAGGATCTTCTGAGAGGTCATGCTATGTGTGGTCTTTCAGTGACTCTGGGTCACTTCCTTCAGAATGGGAATTAATTTCTACCTTTTCAGGAGACAATGATAGTTCCATGGTCAAAGTCATCCCAAGCAGATCTCATTTAATGTGCCAATTGATGATTGATTGATGACTGATCGGTGGCTATTCTGAGAAAGCCACTGCCAATGACTGTCCGCTTCCACCTTGTCTTTTGATAGGCCACTGTGATTCTGGCCTACTTCTTACTAGTCTTCTGAGAGGTCACTGTGTGTCTATTTTTACATTGACTGTCGACTTGAGTGAGAGTGTTGCTTTTAGCTTATAAGTGGATCCTGCCAGATCAGGTCCTATTTCTGTGTTTGATGTGTATCCCTGTCAGATAGGATCCTATTTCTAGGTTTAGTGTGTGTCCCTGCCAGCTCAGAACCTCTTTTTATGTTGATGTGTAGCCCTTCCTGATGCAGCTATCTCAGATACATCGGGGTCCTGAGTCTGTCCTTTTTTGCTTTTTTTTGTAAATCTTTTTATTGAGTTTATTCAAAACAGAAACTTGCAGACACCAAAATAACTTGACATCACTTATTAAATGATATCCAATGAAATATGCAACACAGTAGTGCTAATAGTTACTCGCAAACATCATAACATGCAAATGAGTATATGCATCTACAATATCATATGAAAGGCAATGTCACACATGCCTACGGGGGCAATGATGAACTAAAAGGAAAATCAAACATCCAATCAAATCATACAAAACAACTAATCCCAATATCGTCATTCGCACATGGGGATACCCACTCATACTACAAGATTTCAATCAATAGGGGACAACAGATCGTCATTGTAATCCACCCATTGTTTCATGAGATTACATCTCCCATCCCTAGCATGTGCATAGGTCCTAATGGAGTGTTCTGCGAAGCCCAGTGAACGACATCCACCTATCATGCCGAATTTGAGGCAGCGGATGTCTCCTTCCAGGACATGGCTACACACCATTTTGCTAGGACCAGTGCCAAACACTAAAAGCACATCAATTGTTTCGTTTTTTGGGATATTACTTCTACATTAAGGAGACAACGAGTGGAACCGCAAGGTGGGATTGAATTTGTAATAGTGGAGATACAAGAGGTCACTGAATGCCAGTAATCCGAGACCACTAGGCATGTTCAGACCATATGAAGAAAGTTCACTGTATTATGGCGGCATCTGGGACATTGTGTGCTGGCGCCAGGATACATCTTGCCAGGTAAAGGTATGTATGGTGCGGATAACCGAATTGCGTGAAGCGGAATCGAGTGTTCCACAATAACAATTTATGGGAATTATGACATCTTTGCCAGACATTAAATCTACGGCCAATTTGTCTGCCCACCAGTCTTTGAGGGCATGGGAGCATGGATCAAAAGGATCGCGACTCAGTGTATCATATAAAACTGAGATCGCTCATCGTGAGCTTCTGGTGGTCCGTATCAGTTCCAGTGGGCCAGCTACCCATGTTAAATCTTTCTCAGTGTCCCACATTTTATCAACCAGATCATGGAGAGCCGAATATACTAAAAACTGCCCTGTTTTAGGCCACCACACTCCATCAGATCCTAGAAAGCGCGTAGTTTACCCTTCACTATCACATCTCCCCATTTCGTATAACCCGCTGCTGTCCAGTTGTCCACTGAGTAGAGTGCCCGTCGAGACCTGCACAGTGGTGATTCCCATAGGGGTAAACTGGGTGCATATTGGACTCCTCTCCGGCTGTCATGAATTTACTTCCTCCAGCACCATGCAGCTATCTTTACCAAAACATTTGTTACCAGGCAGTGGGAGGGACACACCAGGAACCCCCTGAGTAAGGAGCTTTCCCCAAGATCAAGACCCAGTGATTCTCTTTCAGGGCAAGAAACAGCATGGAGCCACCATATCGGTCATTGGTGCTAAGCAGCAGCATAATTAAACCCATATTTGGGAGCACCCAGTCCCCCATTTCAAATGCCGGGGTCATCGACTCTTTCCTAACTATATGTCCCATGGGGGCCCAGATTAGAGAGGCTATTAGTTATCACAGTTCCAGGACAAAAGGTTTCCTCAATATCACTGATAGTGCCACAAAAAAGTAAAGGAGGCGTGGGAGTACTAATATCTTTGCTTTGGATATCCTACCCATGGGTAATAGTGTTCATTGCCCCAGAATGGTAATGATTGACAGATTGACATGAGTGCCTTAACAAGGTTACCATCCACCAGGTCTTTCTCCAGGTGGTAGACATGGATCCCTAGTTACTTAAAGATATTGTAAGCCCATGGTAGGGATGAACGTACATTTGGATCAAGCATAGATGCTGGAGTCTGCAACAGTGGAAAAAGGCTTGACTTCCCCCAGTTGATCCAAAGTCCAGATACCTGACCAAAATCATCCAGAGCCGACATAACTGCTGGCAAGAGCAATGGATCTGCCTTCAAACAAATCAATGTATCATCGGCATACATAGAGATGAACTGAGACAAGTCTGAGGTCCAGTATCCCCATGCGATTGCATGATACCTTAGCAAAAAGGCTAATGGTTCCATGGCCAGGGCGAACAATAATGGAGGCAGGGGGCATCCCTGTCTATATCCATGTTCAATAGGGAAACTGTCCGATATAATATCAACAGTGCGTGCCCTGGCCATGGGGTCAGCATAGAGGACCTGCATCCATGTACAGAAATTCAGGCCGAAACCTAGTTTCAGCAGGACACCCTGTAGATAGGTCCCTCCCAGGGTGTCAAACACCTTCTCTTTATCTAAAGAGGCCACCCAACCCTGAGTGGCCAACCTACGTGCCCAATACATGACACTAAATAACCGACAGATATTATATGAATGTGTTCTAACCCGGAATAAATCAGTTCTGATCAGGATGAATCACTGTGTGCACTATCGGAGTCAGTATATTCGCTAGGACTATCCCCAACACTTTATAATCAAGGTTGAGGAGAGATAATGGATGATAAGGTGCCACTTCAAGACTAGGGGCCCTTCCGGGAGTACTGTGGTCAGTGCTGCCTGTATGCTTTCAGGTAGGCTACCCTGTTCCCTGGCACGCTTACATAGCGCTAATAACTGTGGCAGCAAAAGGGCGCGATATGAGGCGTAAAATTCAATATGTAGTCCATCAGTGCCAGGTGTTTTGCCCCTGGCAGTATGTTTATTGGCGAAAGAGATCTCGTTGAGGATCAACGAAGTGTCCAACTTCTGTGCTAGTGGGAAATTGAGAGGGGGGTCTGTAGGGGTTGGAAATAGGCATCACGGAATCCACATCTGGAGGCTCCCGATATAGTCCCCTGTAATAAAGTCCACATTCTTTACTAATGTCCGACTGGGAGTTCACTATGGTGCCGCATAGAATTGAATAGCACCAACCGCGGTACATAGGTGTTCCGATTCCAACAGACATGCTAGTAAACTGCTAGATTTGTCACCCAGTTCATGCTGTCGCTTGGTGTGTTCTTTGAAATCAAAGGTGGCTTGTTTTCTAGAAAGGGCCCTATGATCCATCCTAATGCCTGCTAGCAATGGATATGTGGCCGGTTTAGTCACCCAGTCAATCTCCGCCGATCTCAATCTACCCTCTTGATGCAGCATTTCCCCCTGAAGAGCACATCTTATACTGAATTGTGTCGTCATGTATACACCCCTGATCAGCACCTTGAGAGCGTCCAACTCTACCATCTCACCTGAAGCGGAACCTTTGTTTTCCGTAAAATACCTATCAATGTGTTCCCCACTGGCAATCTGAAATGCGTTGTCAGTTAGCGCCTGGGGTTGTAGGTGCCAGGTGGGAATGGACGTATGTAAACTCCCCCACTGAAAGGACACCAAAAGGGGACAATGATCAGATACGTCCGTCCCAAATACTCTGCTTGCTTACATTTAGGCACGAGTGTCCCAGAACCATAAATCAGGCGCTTCGAGTATGGAGAGCTTGCAGCATAATGGGAATATTCCCGTTTAAGTGATTATAATTAGGGCTCCCGGTTTTATGGGATTTATTTTTGGGCCATTTCAATCTGCATTTATCCATATTTATGTTTTGGCTAATTTATCTGTATTTATCCATATTTATTTTGTGTTTTGCGTATAAATGAAGTTGTAAAACTGTACATTTCCATATCTATTTAACTGATAGACGTGCACTCATATTTTGAAGTCTGTAGGGTTTTAGCTATTTAAGCTAAATATTGCATAAGAATACATCCACTGGTAAATACTAGCATTACCATAAATGTTTGTTGACACATGCGGTTATTTAAAGAAATTTCATCCTGTTTCTTAATTTCCCATGCTGTCCATCTGCTCAGCTGCTGGCCTATAATTCATGAAAGACAGCACGGAGAGTCACCTAAAAAAAGCAAACTTTTTCATATTTATCCACTTTTAAAAATAAATGCAGACAGAAAACACATTGTTTTCTGTCTGTATTTATCTGTAAAAATCAGTAAAAACAGAAAACAGGGAGCCTTAATTATAATGTGCACCATATGTCTGACCCCTGTATATTCTGGGACCATTGCTGCAAGTGATTAGAGGTAGTATGGGACTGTGCCCCTGGGAGAGGAGGAGTGGACCCATCAAGTTCCAAACCAGGGACACAATTAAAGTCCTGACACCAGAGCATGGGTGAGTGTGCTGAATGGAGAAGGGGTGGGGAATGGAAAGTTAAGAAAAGGGGCTGACCTACATTAGGGGCGTAAAGCACCACCAGAGTAAGGGGTTCCCATCCAATGTGCCGTCTGCAATCACATATCTGCCTTTGGGGTCGATTGTAGTATGTTCTGACACAAACAGAACTCCCGGGGCAACCGACACCAGGACCCCTCTGGCATAAGCAGAATAAGTGGTACCCTGCACAAGGCCACACCAGCGCTTGCACAATTTTGGGAGCTCCCCAGCAGTTAAATGTGTCTCCTGCTAGCAAGCAAATTGGATATGGTGCCTTCTCAAGTAAGTGGGGATCATATGTATTTTCTTGCCCATGCCCATACTCCTCACATTCCATGTGAGTATGTTATAATCATGTGCAGACATGTAGTAGGTATGTGATAAAAAGACACTATCTACAAACTGTATAGGTAAGGGGAGACGGTACAGCAGGTAACCTGGTGAGTACCCATTGATAGCAAAGGAGAACAAAGTGCCTTCCCCTGCCCGAAGGTCCTAAACACAAGAAACACAGCACCAAAAGGATATCATTTTTGCCATCAAATGCTTTGCAACAAATCTGGGGGCGTCCAGGGGACCATCCGTCAGTTCCTCCGGTAAATCGAACTCCGGAATGAGATTGCGCAATGTTCCAGCTTCCTCATCGGAGGCCCGCCCCGTGCCGCCTGTACTTTCGATGGTCTGCCACAAACAGTTCTGGTAGACCACCTTCTAGTTTGTTGGGTTTTTCACGCTTCATCCCAGGATGATTGGGAAGTGCATTGAAAGCAGGGGCAGTTGGTCCATAGGGGGTGCTGGAGCGGTGCCCCACTATCATCTACAGATAAAGAAATTGCTCTCTGCAGCTCCGGTGCAGGCTGGAAGTAGACCAATTGACAACTTTCTTAGTTTGTCTGTTTACTTTTCCAGGCCTGTGCTCCTGATAGAGTAAAGTGCGCATGTCAACACACAGAGCAGGAGAGAGCAGGAGTTCAGAAGGATGGCGCATGTATGGAGCACTTTTCATTTCAGCTCCCGTTCACATTGACGAGACATTAGACATACTGTGCATGTTTAGTGCAGTGCAGCATGCCTTAAGATCGCATCCTGCCCGGCCGGTGATGTGTTTTTGATGCAGTCGCCCCATGCCCTGTCAAATGGCAGGATACAGCAGAGTGAAGAAGTGCCAGCCCGCAATTGTATCCTGCCTTCTGATTTGACATTCAGCAATCAGCTCCCGATCTCAAGACGCATGGCTTCACAAGGCCTGTTGAAGCAGAGGAGAGGATCCATAAAGAAGCTTGCCTGCTGTAAGTTGACTGGAAAGGTGGCGTTTGGGTCAGTTTCACATCAGTTCATTTTAAGAGTTTTCCTCATAAATGACAAGGCGCATGAAAAAATAAAAAAACTTGTTAAAAGTTGCTTTTCTTTTGAAAGTAAGGTGATGTAAACAATAGTAGGTATTGCATGTCTGCAGTGACCCCACTTGACCTCGGCTCACATCGTGGGCTTTAGTACTCTGTGAGAGTTAAGCCTGTTTTACTTTACTTTCTTTCTCTAACATTGATTTACCAAGGTTTAGTTTTTAAAATTACAGAGTACTGTGCTGAGGGGGCCCCTTAAAGCTTGGGGGCCCCACGCACTGCGGGGGCCTGTGTTACGTTACTGGAATATGCATCAGTGTCCTTTCAAAACCTTTAGATTTCTAGCTAATTCATGTGGAGATTGGGTTCCAAAATGAACAATTTGCCCCTATTTTTTACAAACTGTTTACCGTGAAGAACCCTGTGTTACGCTACTGGAATATGCATCAGTGTCATTTCAAAACCTTTAGATTTCTAGCTAATTCATGTGGAGATTGGGCTCCAAAATGAACAATTTGCCCCTATTTTTTACAAACTGTTTGCCGTGAAGAACCCTTTTAGTAGGCTCTGCTTTCCAGCTTTGTTTGCTTGCTTTCATCCAAATTAGAAGGTATTTATGCCTCACCACTTTCAAAGTTGACCAGCCGCCACTGATTGAAAGTCACCCCTAGTTTCCAGCCAGACCCACGCCTTTTCTGAGGATTGGAAGAACAGTGTGTCGTTGTCCGAGATGACCCTGAGGTTCACTGGGAACAGCAGGGCATATTTGGCATCCATGGTGCGTATTTGTTGTTTCACTGCACTGAACGAGTCACGTAATTTCCGCACCTCCATCGTATAATCTGGGTAGATTGTGATGGTGGTGTTTTCCACAGACCAAAGACCCTTGGCTCTGGCAAGCTGCAGAATATTGTCTCTGTCCCTGAAGTTAAATAATCTTGCCACTATAGGCCAGGGGGGACTCCCGGTCTCGGAGGACGTCCCGGCACTCTGTGTGCTCTTTCTACAGAGAAGAACTTGGAGACCTTCCCACTTGCTCCTCTAGCCATGTTTCCAGGTTAAGTTCCATACTGAGGCCTTCTACTTGGAGCCCTTCGCACTGGCTCCTTTAGCCATGTTTCCAGGTTAAGTTCCATACTGGGGCCTTCTGTGCCCTCCGTAAGGCCCACCACTCTGATATTGTTCCGGTGGGAGTCCCCGGCGGCAACATTGGCCATAGCCTGCTGGTGAGCCACCTCCTTCTGAAATGTCTCGATCTGTTGTTGGTGTTCGGACACCAATGGACGAACTGCAGGTAACTACATTTCAGTGTCTTTCCCTCTGTCATAGAGTTTTTTATGGTCCTCATGAAGAAACCCTACATCAATCATTAGTGAGTCTAATTTAGGTTCCAAAGAGGAATTTAAATGATAAACAGCCACTAACAGTTCGGTAAACACCTCTGTGTGGTCTCGCAAATGGCGCTCTACTGATGAATGGTGTGTATAAGCATCAATGTCTGAGTTAGTACGAACATTAGTGCAATCACCCCCCCCCCCTTATCACTCTCCGTCTTGGGCATGGTGGTGCTGCAACACCAAAAGATGCACTAACTGGATACGGGAAATGGTAAGACCGTGTTGGTGGCCCAGTGGAAAGTCAAGGCAGCACTCACACAGTGAAAATATTGAGCAACAGTTCCAACAATGACAGCAGAGTCAGTAGTGTTTCAGCACATCACAATGGTCTCCAAAAGCTTTAAAAATGTTCATATCCTCATGAGTGCCCGTAGGGAAGCATTATCCATGGGGGATGAACAATCAGCCAACACGTGCAGCATGGACTTAACTGCGACTCAACCATAACACAGTCTCTGGTGTCAAGAGGTGTTGTGCAGGCGGTGGCCCGCACCAGACACCAACACAGCAGTGATGGTATGGTTGTCTTTGTCTTGTAGGACCCCAGCGAGCACTGCTAACAGTAAAGTTCCCAACAGAGTCAGCAGGGTTGTCCCGTCATCAGCTCACTCTGGCTGGCAAGCACCACTAGAGTCTTGGCACAATACCACAGCACGAGGAGGAGCATAAATTAATGTAGCAGAGAGGGATCGCATCAAGGAGGCTAATGGTAGGAAAGCAGCTTCCCACGGGCTCCTCAGTGCACATAGATAGTCTCCTGCACCCCAATCAGACTTAGTACACATTGTCCATGCCTTGAAGAGGAGGTCTTTAGAAGGGGGAGGAAAAGCTCCACACCGCACGTGCAGCGCTTGCGCCCAAATCAAGAAAACAGCCCAGTATCGTTCCGGAGGGCTGGTGGTGGTGAGTGCAGTCCGCAAATCACACTGCGGCCCTCACTCGGCGGTCATCAGTTGTGCAACAGCAGACGGGGGCAGGGTAGAGGGGTACAGCCGGAGCAAAGCACACTCTATGCAGGGGCCATAACAGTCACCTGCCACTCCATAGCTGTGCTGTGAATCCCTGGAAAGACTGCAGTTTCGGGCAGAGACTCGGCATTCTCAGGTGTCAGGCGGGCGGGAGAGGTTCGACGTGTCTCGACGGGCCCAGCTCCCTGTGTCTCACAGTGGGAGCACCTGCAGCAGGCGTCTCTTGCAGGCCCGTTCGGGGAAGAATCTGACTGCCAGATGTAGTAGCGGGGAAGCTAGGGCTCCGACTCTATGATCAGGCAAGGCACCTCCCCTGGTGTGAAATATAGGCCTCAGCAGCACATCTCGAGCTGCCCCTGCTGTATGCCAAAATCATTAACAGAGGTCAGGGAGAGAGCAGATTTGCCTCCCACAAACCAGGAGCAAAATTTTAAGGCAATGTACTTGTGCAGAAGGGAGGATATAGGTGGATAAAGGTGGCAATGGGTCGTAGTTTGGATTCAGGCTACTGCCCCATCTGCCATCTTTGATACGTCCCTCCTGAGTCTTTCCTTTATGTTGTTTGCCTCAAGTAGAATGGAGGTTACCTGTCTGGTTGTGGCAGTGGAGTCCTGCTGGGCCTGTGTGGCCATGGTGTCGGTAGGGAGAGTAGTTGTCCGGGGGCAAGGGGATCTTTAGTCTGTTAAACTTCCCCTTCCTCCTACTGTGCTGCAAATAAATGCCTTTATTTGTTTTCTGCACTGCTGTGGAATGTAGTTTTTACTTGTGAGACTCTTGAATAATTGCATGAATCACTTTTAATAATTAATAATACATAAACAATGTATTTTTCTTTAGGTGGGAATTCATTTTGTAATTTAAATTTTAGAAAACATTTTAATTAAATTTTATATATTTACATTAATTAAAGATTTTAACAATATTTTTATAATCTTTTCCCAAGTTTAATAAACTTGTTTTAATTTTCCCTATATTTTAACATAGGTAGACTTCTCAGTCGGGGTGGAGATCTCCGTATGATAAAGTAAAGGGAACATTCTCTATACCATGGGGAGTTCTCCGCAGCCAGACTTTGCACTCATGACATAATGGAGTAATAAAATGATTGCCTCCCAAGTGAATTTTTTTTTCTTTTAATTTTAATAATTCTAAGAAATGCAGCAGAGTGCCCCAAATCTTGTGTTGGCTGTGATTCACTAAAGGAACACGTGGAGAAAGCATGAATTCTTTATTTGGACAGATTAAATATGTGCGCAAAATGTTGTAAAGCAATATTGGCTGTTGGGCAACTCCATTTTGAAAGAAACGTGTATTGTTTACATACACCCCTGGGGAGCATGGTGTATAATGTGAGTGCCTAAAACCACCAGCACCAGACCAAATCTCTGTTCCGCAAATTAATTGGGATCAACAGGTTTGGCCTCGGCAAGCTGCTGTCAAAAAATACATTTCTGTATTAAATGTTTTATTGTAAACCTATAGCACGAAATGAAGACAAAAAGGAAACATACAGTTTCCAAAACTTGGTGACTGTATATTTTTGACAACAATTTTAAATAAAAAAACTAACCATCGCCCATAATTATTTTTGTAACACAATTTTATTGTTTTTTGCCAACAACTCGACAAATAAAAAAAATCATAAGCAATACAGATACAGATAAAGCACCATGCCCCTCTTACCCCACCCATCATCCCTCTTCAACAAATCATGACAAACAGAGAATACTACATAGTTATATGAAAGGGCCAGGCCCATAAATTCTGGACCTATTCTAGAGTTACAATCCGATGGTTCTTTTTAGCAGCATGGAAGCGTAGAGGGGAGAAAATGTGACATTAGTGCCAATCAATTAAACAAGAATTCTTTTGGACACATAGTAGCCATGGAGAACTACAATTTATTACAAAGCCAAAAATAACTGAACATAAAGACACCTCAAGATGAGGGTGTAGAAATACATCAGAATCAGCAGAAAGCAAAATCTACAAATACAATTTAGACAATGTAACATAAGCAAAATAATTAAATCAAGAAATAAGCTACCGAGGACCAGAAAGCATGAGTCCAAGTTTCCCTGCATTGAGGGTTGATGAATATAAAGCCTTAATCTATACCTACTCTATCACTAAGATGGCATCCCTATTTAGGCATCTTCAGAAAATGGATAAAAAGGTGTCAGCTTGTGGATTCTTCCATAGAATGCTCCCCACAGTCAATGGGTCACATAGAATAAAGTTATCAAGACAGAACTTATTCTAAGGTGCTGTCTCTCCAAAGGCAAAGTAAGAAGTGGGCACTTTCCCTAATTCCTTCATCATATTATTTCAGGTATCTTTCTCAAGAGTCTTTGAGGGTAACGTCATCTGCTCTGGTTAAAATCCTAATGGTAGTTTTCCATGGGATAATGGTGTTCTTGTTTTGCAATAGTTTGTCCTTGGTTCCCAGGCCTTCTCCTGTGTGAAGCACAACAGCCTTCCTTTATCGACTCAAGTTTACAATGTAACTTCTGTCCCTGCTTGACTATTAGTACAAAAGACATTATTCTAGCTAACAAGAGCGCTTCTTTCACCTGCAACACAAAACGTGAGAAAAAATTCCACAGCACACATGAAATTCAGCTATTAAGTCTAAAGCGAGAGTTTCCAGGGAAATGCATTTCAGGCCTACCAGATTCAGCTAACATAAGAAACCAGCATATGAGCTTCACTAATTTGCATACGAAACTAAGGCATATTCAATTAAGGCATTTATCTACATTAAAATGACAGGATTAATAAACACGTTTAATACCTGAATAATTGTTTCACAATTGTTCACAACACAAGTTCTTCACATTAATGTTTTCTGCTAGCTACATTCACTTTCTACGTTAATTTTCCATGTTACTTTTCAATGAACTAACCACACCACGTTTCGAGTTAATACAATTCAATTTTAACACTTCATGTTATTACAACAAAAGATTATATGCAGGTGCACTCTACATGTGTGATTATAATGCACCGCTGCAAATAAAATGCGATTTCAACTTCATCAGTTCCACCCACTGATGACCTTGAGTCATCACAAACACTTTTAAATCCCTGTAGAGTAGACCGATCTAAACAGATGTTGTAGCTGATGATATCTTATCCCTTCCTCGACCGAAGCAGGCAATTGCATACACCAATAACAATCTCTCACATTCATACTATTCACGTATTCATACAGCAACTTAGAGTAAGCATTCAATTAGTGATCACCTTTAGACAAATCTACATGTAGAAAGTGACTAGTTTGCTTGATTAAGTCTTTATCAGACCCCAGTGTACCCTCTTTTGAGGCAGCAGGGGTAGGTGTGGATGACCCATGTACCCCCACTCCCTGTTCCTCAGCTTTGTGTGCATTTAAAATGGACTCAGTAATAATTACAGCTATCACTATGATTACTCCTACAATAAGTGTACCTATAATGCATTTGTGCCTAAGATTCGAATATCCAGGCTCCATTTTCAGAGTGGCTTGGATTGTAGCTGTAAGAGGATCAACACACAGAGTCTCTTTTTTCCGCCTCTTATTCACTTGCAACAAAGTCTTTGAGCAACTGCTTTTGGATCTTGGAAAATTCTTAACAGTCCTTGGCACAATATTTACACAGTTTGGCAGACTTCCTTTGCCCTCTTTCTTCTTCTAAATGAAAAGTTCCTATTTTTATTCTTCTTCCACTCGGGCCTAGGTTATCTTTTTTCAAGCAATTTTATTTACAGTTCAAAGTACAATTTACATCCCTTATGAGATCAGAGCTAATCTCCTCAATGACTCGCTGTAACAGTTCAGCTCTCAATGCTGCAATCTCTTGAGGAAACGGTGGAGCTCCGAAGCTCGGAAATATGATGTCTTATCAAATCAGAGTCCGTAACCCACTCAACCTTGGCGGATAAGGCACAGTTAATGACAGAATGGCATTAGCCTCTATTCCAGGAACTCTCAACTGGATCTCGACAATCAGTATCAGGAACTCAGACCTCGCTCTCCCCGGCTTTGGTAACCAGATAAGTCCATTCGGGAGAGGAATATCTCTGACACAGACTCAGAAGATTCACTTATAGGTGCAAGTACTTTGTCAGATGCAAGTTTCAGTTATCTTCTTTTCAGTCTCACAGGCCATGTTTCATCTGCGGCATCCTTCTTTCTTGACTGCACATGCCCGATTTCCACACTAATCTCTTCTGCTGAGTCTGACTCAATACCACTTGCAATGTTACCGTCTCCCTCACAATCTATACCTGGGTTGTGTGTAACCTGACCCCTCTCAGCTTGACCTGGTGGGTATCCAGCCTCATCAGAAACCCCCACAACTTGGCTTGCCCTCTCTTGTGACCCCTCGTTCACCAATGGAACTAATTCTGGGAGAGGAGCTGTTTCATTGGAGGGACCTGTGACTTTTTGGGTATAGGAAGCATGGATCCAGTTCGGCATTCCTCCACACTTTACAGCAGTATTGGTCATCAATATCACCGGATATGGTCAAGACAGTTTTTCCTTACATGCTTTCGAACCAGCACCCAGTCTGCTGGACTCAGGTTGTGGCAGAGGTCTTTCGATATTGGTGCAGTTGTCGCTTCAACCTGATGAGACACAGAAAAAACCATAGCAGCCAATCCTTTACAGTAGTCAAGGATCAAGTCATCTGTGATGTTAATCAAAGCAGTTGCTGGCACTGCAGGCAAGCGCATCGCACTTCCCATCAAAATTTTGTGTGGAGATAACCTGGTTCTCCTGTTAGGAATGCTGCTCAAATTCATCAGAACCAAAGGCAACGCATCAGGCTATTTTAATGATGTAGAAGCACACACCTTAGCCAGTCTCGATTTCTAGGTGCCATTTATTTGCTCCACTATGCCATATACTTCTGGCCTGTAACTACAATGCAATCTTTGGTCCGCACTCAAGGTGGTACACAGCAATTTCATGACTTCGCTGTGGAAGTGCATTCCTCTATCCGACTCCAATGTAGTTGGAAATACGAATCGAGGAGTCAAATCTCTCAACAATAGCTTTGCTACCGTGAGACTATTACACCTCCTAGTTGGATAGGCTTCCACCCATTGGGAAAGGTACACACAACAACTAAGATGTACCTCAACCCATTACACACAGGCATATCAAGAAAGCCCAGTTGAATCCAATTGAAGGGACCCCCTGATCTGCCAATGTGACTTAAAGCAACAACTGTCTTTTTCCCAGCATTCATTTGATGGCACGTGACACACCGATGACACACTGCTCTGTAATCACATGAAACCTCAGATTGAACCAAGTCTGTCTGAACAATCTCAAATTCGAAAACATTCTTGAGCAAGAAATCCTTCCTATAAGTCTACGGGCATGGAGATATCGACCCAACATACAACAATACAATACACATAGAATGTAATCAAAAATAAACAATAAGTGGAATATTTTCTATTTAAAATAGCAAGTGTAGTTTTTCTCTTTTTCATACAATAATAAAAAAGATACTAAAGTTAAAAGGTTATGAAAGATTTGTTAAACAGCTGTTTGAAAGTTGTCCTTAACGTTCATTGATACATAATTAGATATCAGACGAGCATATGATAAAGCCTTTTCATGTAAGTACAGCAGAGAAAACATCATCTCCAGTCAACATTAATTTTTGTTATATACAGCTGAGGACAAAAAATCATTATTAGTCATTCTATATCAAACACAAGCATGAATCATATTGTGGAAGGCTTGAAGATGTAATGACCACGTGCGTTTCGGCAAAATGGCCTTCATCAGGAAGCTGCCACATCAATATCTACGAACGGACACAAAAACAAATAATCCACATGTATAGTATACCCGCAACATGATCACTCTTCAATTTCATAATAAAAATCAGAAAAACAATAAAAACCAGATGGTGTGTTGTCCCTGAGTTAATCGCCGCAATCACCGCGCTCTATCACAGAAAAGGAAATTCACACATGTTCATGAATAGAAAAAGATAAGTGATCATCAATCTTCAAACCCAGTGTGTAAATCACTAAAATACCCAGAACGGCATGGGGAATACCTATCCATGGTTGCGAAGACTGATTAATTGGGCCCAATGCTTCCTAAGGGCCGACTTAAGTAATGATCTTGGGCAAAGTCGGTAGTCCAACAATACAGAGATGACACGGGTATTAGAGATGCCCTACAAATGATGTACAGTGGCCATATCGAACCAAGAGTACCAGGTGAGTTTAAACTGAGCTATAAAGATGGTATTGTCTTGTAGCCACAGATGGGCACTCTCTTTACATAAATATATTTCTCCACTTTGCAGCCTCTGTTTGCTTAAACAAATTGGGTCTGTATCACTAGGAGTGACTCTGTCTCCATCGGACCTTTGCACAGCGCATGCAAGACCATCAGTAAGTAGTTTGGATGCAACCCTTTAACAAGGTTGCCAGGGTTTGTGGGTTCTCATGCTCTATGCTTGTGCGGCTTCCCCCATATTTACCCACATTTACTATATGATTTTTACAATATCCGCATTGTACTACTCAATGCTAGCTAGCCACGGTCAAGCGATGGCAATTTTTATGGCATAATTATGCTCTTAGATTATCTCTTGAGTATGTAACTTGAACTGCCTTTATGCAACTTTTTAGCCACAGACATCGCTAGGAACTTTTGATCGTTCACCAAAATTATGGTGAATGACACGAGTGATTATTTTTCTTGATACTGCTTGAATAGGTAACTGTAATTGCCCTCATGCAACTCTTTTAGCCACAGATCTCGCAAGGAACCTTTGACGGTTCACCAAGTCGAGGGTGATCAACACAAGCATTTATTAACCTAAAATCTGCTGTTGCGTGTAGTACCCCTTATGTGTTTGGGCTTATTGCAATAGTAACCTTTACTATGTTACAGGATCTTGCCATCCAGTGCATATGGTCTACTTCGCCCTTTCCTGGCACTGCTGTACCATACAGATTTCCCATGGCAGCGCCCTTTTGCATCCACAGTGTTGCCGTATACAGCGATGAAATATATACCATTGGGTAAGATAGGGAATTTCACATGGTAGAAACTTCAGCAACACGCAATGCGTAGTTGCCCAGCGTTACATACTGTTAGTTTCAATATTTATATTTTTCTCCCTTTGTACATCATTTGTAGGGCATCTCTAATACCCGCGTCATCTCTGGATTGTTGGACTACTGACTTTGTACAAGATCATTACTTAAGTCGGCCCTTAAGAAGCATTGGGCCCAATTAATCAGTCTTCGCCACCATGGAAAGGTATTTCCCATGCTGTTCTGGGTATTTTAGTGATATTTTCACTGAAGTAACAGCATGCTTGAGGTTTATGTGGGAACTCACCTGATCGGCTTAACTTAAGCACTTCTTGGATAGATCATTTGATTTACACACTTGGTTTAATGATTGCTGATCACTTAACTTTTTCTATTCACAAACACGTGTGAATTTCCTTTTCTGTGATAGAGCACGGTGATTGTGGCGATTAACTCCGGGACAACACACCATCTGGTTTTTATTGTTTTTCTGATTCTTATTATGAAATTGAAGAGTGATCATGTTGCGGGCATATTATACATGTAGATTATTTGTTTTTGTGTCCCTTTGTAGATATTGATGTGACAGATTCCTGATGAAGGCACTTTGCCGAAACGCGCGCAGTCATTACATCTTCCATCCTTCCACAATATGATTCATGATTGTGTTTGATATAGAATGGCTAATGATTTTTTGTCTCATCGCAAGTCGTAGCACGCCTCAGCCCGTAGCGGGTTGAGATGGCCCCTATGATGAAGCATGTCACCATGGGGAAACCCTGGTGAGTGAGGGGACTCAAGAAGAGAAAGCTTTCCTTCCTCTTGATTTTCGAGCTCACATTTGAGTGGAAAATCTACACCCCAGCTAGGTCCCTATCCGGTCATACCGGTTTTGTAGGTCTACTAATGATTTTTTGTCCTCAGCTGTATATAACAAATTCTAATGTTGAATGGAGATGATGTTTTCCCTGCTGTACTTACACTAAATGTCTTCATAATATGCTCATCTGATATCTAATTATGTATCAATGAATGTTAAGGACAACTTTTAAACAGATGTTTAACACATTTTTCATAACCTTTTAACTTTAGTATCTTTTTTATTATTGTATAAATAATAAAAAAACTACACTTGCTATTTTGAATAGAAAATATTCGACTTATTGTTTATTGTTGATTACATTCTATGTGTATTGTATTGTCGTATGTTGGGTCGATATCTGCATGCCTGTAGACTTATAGGAAAAATGTCTTGCTCAAGAATGTTTTCAAATTTGTAGTTGTTTATCCCTGGTCTTGGCAAGTTATCTGTAATCAGGGGGCCCCTTCTTCCTAAAATATATGTCTGAACAATCTCACCATTGCATCCCTTCCTATTTGGGCTTCTCCATGAATCTGCCTTGCCATTGGGTTTAAAAGGCAATCCGGTTACACAGCCCTACCATCGGTTGAAACCCATATGTAATTTTTTCCTTTCTCCCAACCTGCTCTGATCCAACCTGCTTGTTTCTGATCTGTGGCCTCCATTTGCAAAAGTCTCACTTCACCCCATGTGTCTGCAACATCTAGCATCATGCTGAGTTCGGTCTTCTCAGTACTCTCGCCAACATATTCCCCATTAAAAATGCATGCATGAGTAGCACAAAAACGAGTAACTTCATCCGCATAGCGGTTTCCCGTTGTGACAAAGTTGTCTGCCTTGCCTTGTGCAGCGCACTGAACAACAGCCACTTCATTTGGTAACTACAATGCTTCCAACAATTGTCTCACATATTCCCCGCTCCTAATGGCAGAGCCCGATGACATTAGGAAGCCTCTCTGCAACCATAGCTGTCCGAAATCATGAACTACACAGAAACTGTACTGGCTATTTGTATAGATGGTGAATTGGATCTGCTCAGAGACAAGATATGCACTGGTCAAAGCAATGATTTTTAGCTACTTGGGTGGAGTGTACTCCCTGAAAGCAAGAGGTTTCTACCACTCCAGAAATGGTAGTGACAACAAAAGCTGCTCTCAAATTACCTTCATTGTCTCTTAGACATGAACCATCAACAAAGAGGATTTGATAAGGATCAGTCAATGGTTCATCGACAATGTCAGGTCTCGGCTAAGTGCAGAGCTCAGTAGCATCCAGACAGTCATGGTCTTCACAATCTTCACCATCAGCATTTGAAACAGGTAACAAGGTAGTAGGATTTAGCACAGAACAGCACTTCTGAGTTACATTCTCTGCTGCGAGCAACATGTTTATATCTTGTCAGCCTGTTATTAGTCAGGAGCTCAACTGAGTGCCGTACATATACAGTAAGTGGATGACCCATAACAAAACTTTCACATTGTTCAATACTGACACCTGTTGCAGCAATGAATTTAAGACATCTTGGCAATGCTAAAGCTACAGGATCTAAAGTAGCTGAGAAATAGGCCACTGGTCTACGAGCACCTCCATGTGTCTGGATGAGTACAGAGAGAGCACAACCCTTCCTTTTGTGGCAGAACAGCGAAACAGCTTTGCTGTAGTCAGGCATTCCCAAAGCTGGAGCACGACACAGACACTCTCTCAGCTCCAAGAAGGCAAGCAAACAGTTGATATACCAAGGTACCTGGTCACACTCATCCTTGTGGGTCAACATGTGCAAAGGCTTTGCCATAGAGGAGAAATTCTGGATCCATTTTCGGCAATAGCCAACCATTCCCAAAAACATCCTGACCTCTTTCTGGGTAGTAGGCAGATTAATTTTCATGATCGCCTCCACTCGCTCTGGTGACACCTTCCTCTTGCCTCTCTCAATTTGATGACCCAAGTACTGAACTTCAGTCAGACAGTACTGAAGTTTGCTCAGAGACACCGTATGCCCATTGTCAGCAAGATGGTTCAATAAGGCGATAGTATTGTCCTGACAAGCCTCCCGTGTTTCAGATGCAATGAGAAGGTCATCAATGTACTGAACTAGCACTGAGTTTTGGGACAAAATCAAACTCTCAAGTTTCTTCTTCAAGACCTGGTTGAATATGGATGGACTTTCTGTATACCCTTGAGGGATACAACACCACGTTAAGACATGATTCTCCAGATGAAAAGCAAAAAAAAACTGGCTTTCCTCGTGCAATGGAATGGAGAAAAATGCCTGACAGAGGTCAATCACTGTGAACCATGCAGCTTCACAAGGAATCTGAAACAGGATCAGAGCTGGATTTGGTGCCACAGGATAACATGGAATCACAATGTTATTCACCTTTCTAAGGTCCTGAACAATGCAATATTTTCCGCTCGGTTTTCGCAATCCAATGAAGGGCGCATTGAATGGACTTCCTTTGATCTCCTTTAGAATGCCCTGCGCAATAATGGACTCAATTACATGTGTAATCCCTGCCACCATTTCCGGGGTCAGGTTGTACTGAGGTGCTCTCGGGAATTCTTGCATTAGGTTTGATTTGTATGCTGACTGGCTCGACTCCTCTAATCAGTCCGATTTCCTCTCCTGAGGCGTCCCATACCACTGGAGAGACGGTGCTTCTCAGGTCCAGCGGCATGTTTTCAACTGTCAGTAAAGGAAACATGGCTACATAATGATTTTGATTCGCCAACTTGAAAGCAATGTCTTCATTCTTAGTCTGCAATTCAATTCCCTTCGGCGTGCAATAGATGGTACAATTCAATTTACACAAGAGGTCACGCCCTAGTAAACGGACTGGACTCGAATCACACACAACGAACTGATGGTGATCCTGAAAGGTTCTGATTTTCACAGGTGCTTCTTCTCCTACAACCTGGATCAATTTTTCCAAGAGAGGTAGGTCAGGGACTACTGCTGATCTCACAGTAGAATGGGTAGCACCAGTATCAATCAAGAATGTAATGGGAAGACCATTAGCGTCTGCTTCTACGTATGGTCAACTCTGGTCTATCACTAAGACTCCTCCAAGGGTACAGTCTTCCTCCCACCTCAAGCCGCCCTCAGGACGGGTCCTGATCGAATCCATCTAGCGCTTCAATGAAGGAGACCTGATGGTACGTTAGATTGCCCTGCAAGATTCTCAGAGGTTGAGGCACTTGCACTAACTGGTTCTGATTCCCTCCCGCAGCAAAAGATCATGGCCTAGTCACTGTTGGCAACTGATTTACCACATCTGTCACCTGCATGAGTTCTCCCTCCTCGACGTGATTTGCACTTCTAATGCCCAATCTTGTAACAAAAATGACAAGCCGTGGTCCCTTTCAGAGTCACAACATTGATCCCTGTTTTAGGATCTATGGGGACACCTCTCCAATTTCACTGTCCCTTCTGCCCTGAAACTGAGGTAACTTGGACACCTACTGGGACTTTTCCTTGATTGTGAACTACTGTTCCTCCTGTTACCTGTACCTGCTCTCCCTTCTGTGCATTTTGCATTTGAACCAGCATTAACTTCCCCTTTATCCTCCTATGCTTGGAATCCACCTCATCACTGCAATACCTGGCATACCGCTGAATTTCGTCCACAGACTTGTTTTGCCAGCAAATCAAATGTTGCTGATCATGAGGCTAACCTCCGGCCTCAGTCCTGTCACAAAATTCGATACAAATTTTTCCATGTCTTTAGGATCAAGTGTATCCAACCCACTATACTGCTTAAAGGTGTGCAACAGCCTTTCGTAATAAGCATGCACTGACTCTTTAGGCTTATGGGTCGTTCGATCTATCTTAACCCAATCAATGTCTTGAGGGGCTATCTTGGACTGCAACCATGTGATCACCTACTCGTACTTTTTCATACCCAACGGCGAAGGACCATGAGTCGCTGAATCCCTCTCTGGCTCAGGAGAAGGCCACTCAATGCAGACCATAGATCACTAGGAGTAATCAATTTTTAACAAGGTATTGAAGTCAATCAACAACACCTTCAAGATCTTAACAAAATGATCAACTTGTTTGTACCACTTAGCAGGATTCCCCCTCAACCTGGGAAAATCATTTGTGAATGCAGCAAGGTCACCCCCACTCCAAGGAACATGCACATACCCTCTGCTAGGCACCTCCCATAACGGATATGCCTCAACACCCAGTATTCCCCCTCCTGGAGGTGGTGGTTTTCCTGTCACCTTCTTCTCACTCTTTTTCTTTGACCATCTTTCCTCCCACTTATCAAACATGCTTCAAGCCCTTATTTCTACAACCAACTGTTGGATATGTGTTTTCAATCCTGTCACTCTCTTTTCATCCAGCTCCTGTTACTGAAGTTAAGTTTATGATTTCCCTGTAACATCTTTGTTTAAGAAAAATCTACTCTGTACCTCTGAGCCAACTATGACAACTTCTGATGCGATCTTCTTGCACTGCGGGTGACATCCTTCGCTACAAACAACCAGTCAAGTCATCCGGCTCATAGGTCTTTATTCTTTCCAAAGGTAAATTCCCACTAATGATCTCGTCTACTTCAGCCTTCAGCCTCACCACATCCAATAGCTTTGCCTTTACTGCAGCCTTGATAGCTCCTTGACTCGATGTGCTACTCTGACCCTCCTTGCTGTGATTGTGGTCTCTTAACCAGGATTCTAAATCTGCCACATCTAAGACATGTTGATTGCCAGTGGCTCACTGACTTGTGCTTGCTTCCGAGACCACAACAATTGGTCCTCTCACTGGATTTTTCCACATTCATAGGTCTGAACTAGTTCTTGCCATTGGTATAGACTGTACGGTACTTGAACCAATGCATACTCCCGAAGGATTGGCAGTAGCTGCTAAAGGGGTACTAGATTCCTCAGGCACTAAAGATGTACAATTTCCACTCGTACTCCCTGATCTTCCAATCCAGTTCCTTCCAACTGTATGGACTGCCGCTGACTAAGGTTTCCCACTGGGCTCAGGTCATACACAGGAACAACAGGACCAATAGTGGCTGGTAAAGTAAGAGCTTCGGTAACCATGAAGCAGCACTAACTCCGTTCTGTTCCATCCCTCCTAAGGTGGACACTCCTGTCCCCCCTACTCCTGCGGATATAATTCCCATAACTCCTGTACTAGGACCCACTCGAGCTGGGGCGCTTCCCAAGATTTCTGCACTGCCCGAGTCTTGCCCCGTTACCTCACTGGGGATCACAAGGTGGAGGACGCTCAGACAACAACCCATCCAACAAGCTGTCGTCAGTGTCACTACCGTCTTTTCCATTTGCCTTTCTGCTCCTGTTCTAAGAATCCCCCTCTCCTACCAACATTGAGTACAACATTTCTCCCTCAATAGTCCTCATCTTCCCTTGCTATCTCTCCCTCTTCTTAGCATATGCTGCACACATCCAGGCATCTAAAGCCTCAAACTGTGTTGGTCTGGGCAAAGTTCGCAACGCAACCATTGATTC
>CAWUFW010022854.1:0-87055 GCA_963921515.1 Calotriton arnoldi | reverse complement strand
CCATAGGTGGGGCCACAGAGTAGTCCATCCCTATTTTTACATTCAGGTAGGAACCCAGTCCTTAGGACTTTAGATTATACCTGGACGAAACTCTGACACTGAATCCTGGACCTTCGACGCCCAACGGCAAGATTAGAGGACTGAAGAATCTCCCTTGGGGTCAAGGAGTGACTCCCCTGCTTGGCGCATGAGCACCAAAAGAGACATCTGTCCGGTTCGCATTACTGAAGCTCCCGTCGGACGCCCGGTCACTCGCATCACTCAGGAGGTGGATTCCCAGACTTCCCCGAGGCTACTTCCTGAGTCCCCAGCAAAGCTGAGGCCCGTGGCTATCGTGGGTGACTTGAGACCGTGGCCCCTGGACACCGAGCACATTTGCAAGTGCCATCCTCTCTGGGTCTCCCAAGAAGTCGTGCTTTGGGCCCGAGTAGCCCTAGCCTCCAGCACCACCCTGCACCGAAGATCACTGGCCCCCACTCCACGAGTGTCCCTGCAAGCCAGCTCCACGTGCGAAGCGTCACGAGGCTCCTTCGCGGTCGCTAGCCCGTTGGCCAGTAGCCCTCAACGAAGGCCAGTCCTCATCACTTGGCATCCTGGTTGCCCCAGGCCCGCCCTCACATTCCCTCGCTGGTGAGGTTCCACGGTGCCTTGCTGGTCACTGCACCATCCGACGATCTTCATCTTGCATCGAAGACTTGCCGCTGCCAAGGCTTGTTGGGTCCAATCCGGCCTGCCGACACCTCAGCACTCGACAGACATCGTGGCACCAGCCCGAATCCTGCTCCTGGTCGCCGACAACGCCTCCCCGGACCTCGTGGCTGAAGAGTCAAGACGACCGTCAACGCACCTGAAGCACTCGACATCGGTGGGGCATCTGTCCCACGCCACGCCTTCCTGGTCACTGGCCCGAAGTGACCCAGACTCTGTCCCCTCTGCTTTCCAGGTTCACCAGAACTCCGATCCACTCCTTGGATCCACCCGGACACTTTTCTCTTGGCCGCCAGCAGCACTTTGCAGCAGGCGGCAAATGCAGATAGAGATCGACGACGTAAACCCACGACCCCGAGAAAGGCACCTATGCACCCCGGCTTCCCTGGGTGAGGTAACACGGAGGTACGGTGTATCGCGGTTGTGTATTTACACTGCACGCGTCTCCCGTGGGTCCCCTGGCGAATCACTACCTGTGGTGTGCTTAGGTAAAGTACAAGGCTGGTGAGGTGTCTGAGTAGGGAAGTGAGGCCCTAGGAATGTTGGCCTCAGTTTCCTCAGATCACTGGTCACCATGTATGCCTGTCTTTCCATGACTGAGTTGCACTTTGCTCTAAGGGTCAACCTTTGGCTGCCTACAGCTGGGGGTTGGGTCCCTTTGGATGGACTACTGGAGGGACAGGGCAGGTTTGGAACCTTCAGGTCCCAGGTTTGCCCTTGCCTACCAGAGTCCTTCTGGGGAGGTCCCTACATAAAGGCATGGGGGATCCCTCCGTGTGTAGAGGAGTTTTCACCTGGCTAGGACTACTAGACTGGGTGCCCTTAATCTGTTGATGGGGGTTCCTCTGGACAGGGGGCCCTGGGGGTCCACTGACCTCCTGACCTCTGCAGCCCTGGGCTGGCTGAGGCAGGGTAGAGAGGGGCAGGTTACCTGCTCCAGACTGGGTACCACCTTGGAAGGGTCCTCTGCCATCAGGGGTGTGGCCAGGCCAGGCCTGACTACCTCTGGGGCAGTTCCTTCACTAGGGGTAGGGTCAGTTCCCTGAGGAGGCTGACCCTTACCTACTGTCTGGAGGGAAGAAGACTTTTCTTCAACCCTTGTGCTCTCTTTTGGGGGAGAGTGGGCCATTCTTCCAGGCTCCATCTCTCCAAAATCTTGGGCTGGGGCTGTGGCCATCACAGCCCCACTAACCTTTACAGGGACGCCCAGCATCCTGAGATGGGTTTGGTGTTCAACTTCAGCCCAGGCTGAAATCTCCAGATCATTGCCCATCAGGCAATCTACAGGTAAGGTGGGGGACACTGCCACTCTCTTTGGGCCTGTGACCCCCTCCCAGCTGAGATTGACTATGGCCATGGGGTGATCTGTTCTGACACCATCAATGTTGGTCACCTGGTATTTAAACTCAGGTAAAAGCTGGCGAGGGGGACTAGTTTCCCTGCCACCATGGTGACACTAGCCCCTGTGTCCCTAAATGCCACAGCTTTCTGACCATTAATTATTGGCTCCAATCTGTACCTGCCCAATGCTATGGGACCCATGGTAAAGGTGGCAAATCCTATACCACCATCAGAGTCAGAGGAGTCTGTTGAGGGGTCCCTGTCTAAACTAGGGCCCACCTCTGTTCCTCTTGCAAAAGCACCTAACTTTTTGGGTGCACTACTCCCAACTGGAGGATTACTACTGGTAGTACCAGGAGGGGTGGTAGTAGTTGTGGGAGGAACATTTTCTTTATTGCCAATCCTGGGGCAACTGGGATCAGTTTTCCAGTGCCCAGGCTTTTTACAGACATGGCAATATGGTTTCTTTTCAGGAGAGGAAGGAGTTTGGGACCCACCCCCGAAGAGGAATTTTGGGGCCCTGTAGGGGACTTATCCTTAGATTTATCCCCACCTTTCTCTTGGGACTTAGTAGAATCTTTCTTCTGGTCACCACCCTGATTTCTAGTTTTTACTCTGGTTCTGACCCATTTGTCTGCCTTCTTTCCCAATTCTTGGGGAGAGGTCAGATCAGAGTCCACCAGATACTGGTGCAAAAGCTGGTTTTGACAATTATTAAGGATCTGCTCCCTCATAATCAAATTGTACAATCCTAAAAGTCATGCACTTTGTTGCCATGTATCCAACCTTCCAGAGCCTTTGTAGCACCATCTACAAAATCAACCCAGTCTTGAGTCTGAGCTTTTGGGTGTCTCTGAACTTCAACCTATACTGTTCAGTGGTTAGGCCAAACCCATCTATCAGAGCACTCTTCAAGACGGTGTAATTGTCAGCATCCTCTTCTCTTACAGTGAGGAGCTTGTCTCTACCTTTGTCTGCAAAGGAGAGCCACAAGATTGCTGCCCACTGCCTCTGGGGGACCTTCTGAACTGCACAGGCCCTCTCCAGTGCAGTTATCCATTTGTGGATGTCATCCCCACTCTGGTAGGGAGGGACAATCTTGTTTAGGTTTCTATGGTCATAAGACCTGTCCCTATCTCTAGGGATATTGCTGCCACCATGGGACTCTAGTCCCAACTTTCTTTTCTCTCTAAGGAGATCCAGGGACTCCCTGTCTAAGGCTACTTGCTTCCTTCTGAGTTCAAGCTGAGCTTCCTCATATTGAATCAGCCTCTTTCTTCTCTCATGAGAGGATTCCCTCCTATGAGATGAGACAGAGCTCCCTATTGAGGTGCCAGAGTGGTTAGACTCCTGAGAAGAAGATCTAGACCTTCTGGGCACACTCACAATCCTTCCTGGGGGGACAAAGGGAGCATCATTCTGATCCTACTCTTCCTCTTCCTCAGGAGGGGTTGGATTATCCAGGTCAGGGCCATTGTCGCCCTCCTGGCCAGTTTCAGAGGGGGGGCTGGGGGTACTGGTACCCCTGGTCCCATCCTCATCATCTGCCCCACCCTCAGCTCCTGCCCCTTCAGTCCCCAAGGGCTTACTAAGGTCATAAGCCACCAACAACTCCTTGAGGAGTTGGGTGGTGGGGCTTTGGCCTGTCCTTATTTTTCTCAAGTTGCATAAAGCTCTCAATTCCAAGAATGGGAGTGTATCATACTTGGAGGGTGGAAGCTCAATGGCTTCCTGCAAGGATTCTTTGGATCCTGCCCTTAAAGACATTACTAGTGTGGTGTGGTGTATGCACTACCTACTCTAGTGTGGCCTACTAAACTCTCTTGAGTTGTAGAAAGGGTTGTGCTATCCCTTAACACACAACTCTAAGTTCAGTAGAACTTACTGTATTCTAAGCTTAAATTATATGTACCTTAGGTACCTTTAGTGGTTTTCAGTTGATCAATTCAATTGAGATTATCTGGTAAAACAATAGCAAGCTGGAATCCCACACGCTGCACACCAATGTGAGAAGTTGGCCTGGTATATGCTGTCCACTAATTATAGTGGGCACCTTGCGCCAGTCCAAACAACCCCTTATTGGAGATAGGTTAAAGACAACCTTATTGAAAGCTATCCTAGTGGTAGCTATGGAGAGCAGCCTTCAGGCTAAGTCTTGAAGGAATGTAAAGCAGCTTGTTTTACCAGTCTATAATCTCTTGAGTGACCAAATGAAAGAGCACCACACCAGGTATATATTCAAAATATATGTATTTATTGCTAAACACACCCCTCTAGTCTCTTTATGAGGCTAGAGTTCGAAATACATAAGTTAGAAGTTATTTAAACACAGTAATAGCACAAATACACGTTTGGGCCCTAGGGGCGTACCAAACCATATACCAATAAAGTGATATGCGAACCACGACTGAACTAGACACTAGGCCTAGAGCCTCTAGAAGTGCTTGGACCACAAGGAACCACCCAAGGTAGTGACACAGGGGACCCACGGGAGACGCGTGCAGTGTAAATACACAACCGCGATACGCCGTTTACTTCTATGGAGAAAGTCGTGATCGGGAAATTAGAGAAAAGGGACACTTAAAAGAGGACTTGGACCAAACCCTTTGAGATCTAGGACTTTGAAGAGTCTCTACCCACGGGAGCACCGGAGTACTCGTGTTATCTGACCCAGGGAAGCCGGGTGCATAGGTGCCTTTCGGGGTCGGGTTTCGTCGTCGATTTGAATGGCGATCTGCTGCAAAGTGCTGCTGGCGACCAAGTGAAAAGTGTCCGGGTGGATCCAAGAGTGGATCGGAGTTCTGAAGAACCTGAAAGCAGAGGGGACAGAGTCTGGGTCACTAGTCAGTGACCAGGAAGGCGATGGACAGATGCCCACCGATGTCGAGTGCTTCAGGTGCATTGACAGTCGTCTTGACTCTTCAGCCACGAGGTCCAGGAGGAGTTGTCGGTAACCAGGAGCAGGATTCAGGCTGGTACATGATGTCTGTCGAGTGCTGAGGTGTTGTCGACCGGATTGGACCCAACAAGCCTTGGCAACGGCAAGTCTCGATGCAGAGGAAGATCGTCGATGGTGCAGACCAGCAAGGTCTGTGGAACTCAACCAGCAAGGGTAAGTGAGAGCAGACCTGAAGCAACCAGGATGCCAAGTTAGAAAAAGATTGGCCTTTGTTAAGAGCTACTAGCTAACGGGCTAGCGACCGTGAAGGAGCCTCGTGACGCCGCACGTGGATCTGGCTCACAGGACACTCGTGGAGTGGGGGCCAGTGATCTTTGGTACAGTTGGTGCTGGAGGCTAGGGCTACTCGGAGCCCAAAGCACGACTTCTTGGGATACCCAGAAGAGGATGCACTTGCAAATGTGCTTGGTGTCTAGGGGTCACGGTCTCAAGTCACCCACGATAGCCACGAGCCTCAGCTTTGCTGGGAACTCAGAGTAGCCTCGGGGAAGTCTGAAAATCCACCTCTGGTGATGCGATGACTTCGGCGTCCGACGGGAGCTTCAGAAATGCGAACTGGACAGATGCTTCTTTGGTGCCTGCCAAGCAGGGGAGTCACTCCTTGACCCCAAGGGAGATTCTTCTGTCCTCTAATCGTGAGTAGAGCGTCGAAGGTCCAGGATTCAGTTTCAGAGTTTCGTCCAGGGATAATCTAAAGTCCTAAGGACTGGGTTCCTATCTTTATACTAAAGATAGGGGTTGGGCTACTCTGTGGCCCCACCTATGGGTGGGTCAGGGCAGAGGGGTGGCTACACCCTTTCCCTTTGTCCAGTTCGCGCCAAAGCAGGGGCTGGAAGCCCCTGATCCGGTTTGAACTGGGGTATGCACAGGGACACCAAATGTGCCCCCAGTGCAGGACTTCAAAGCACACAGATGGTGCTCCCGCCCAGCCCCAATACACATTATCCTGTCTGGGGAGGTGGTCACACCTCCCTGGAACAGGAAACCTATTGTCCAGGCCTCCCCTGCCGGAGTTTCGTCCAGCAGCAGGAGGCCAGACTCGTGTCTGTGGCAGCAGCATCCATTTTGTGATGCCAGGGCTTTGGAGAGAAGTTTACCGGGTTAGTCAGAGTTAACATGTCTTTCCCTCTAGAAGGGTGGAATGCTACCCCCGCCGCCAGAATTGGCGGGGGGGTAGTATTCCAAGATGTTTGACACCAAACACGACATGTTTAGGTGCAGCCATTCCAAAGTTAGCATTTTACCGCGAGGTTATAATGCGCTTAAGAGTATATGGTCAGGCTGCACTACAAACAGCATCAGAGATGGTCTCCGAATGCTGCAGAGGGGCCCTGCTCATGCAGGGGCACCCTCTCACATAGGAACCACGCACTCTGCCTTTAGGATTGATAAGGCCTGCCTTAGGAGTGACTTATAGGTTTATATGTGTGTATGTATTTAGTGATATAGGTAACCTATATCACAGTAAGGAGTGCATGCACCACCTTACCCAGGCTGCAGTAGCAGACCTGTGGTGTCAGTTTGGATGGCCTTCCAGGGGTGGCATAATACATGCTGCAGCCCCTGGCAGGCCTCTGAGGTACCTATGCCCTTGGTACATAGTATACCATATACTAGGGACTTATAAGGGCACTCCAGATCCCAATCAGTGATGTGCCTAAGGCACATGGAAACCTTTTTACAGAGAAAGCAGATAGACTGGGGCCCTGAATAGCAGGATCCCAGTCCAACTAAGTCATAAACCAGCAAAACACCATAAAAAAAGTGGGGGCAACCATATAGTCAGATTCCACCTTCCTACAGCGATGCCTTAAATGCATTCGCAAAATAGGGAATCGCAAATTTTGCGATTCCCTATTTTGCGAGGGCCTTTTGGAATGATACATCCCAAAAGACTTTTTCCCGTTCGCAAACGGGCCGATTCTGCGAATTGGCCCGTTTGCGAACGGGAAAAAGCTTGATACATCTGGTCCTAAGTCCACTAGTGCAATTGTTATTCGCAGCTTGTTCCTTCCTTCTCTTGGGCCTCTATGGAGTTGAGATATGGAGCACTCAATGTGCTCAGCTCCATAATGTTTTTTTCGAAGTGAAACCAGATGCAGTACTAAACGCGTATTACTGCCAGGAGAGCAGTCCCTTGCACCCCTCCTACAGCCTGCCACTCTGTGATAATCAACAAATTGTTGCCACCCACTCCCTCCTTGCCTCATCGGCCTGCCCCACCCCCAACCCATTTGAAGTGCATGGAGTTTTGTAACTCCTCCCAGGGCCACTGTGTATGCGCCCCAAAAGCAACCGGATCCATGGCATTCAACTTCAGCACTCCGACTCATGTGATGTCATTGCTGTAGCTTGTGCCTGTAGGTCGAAGAAAACCACACCCGGCTGGCGCCGGGCAATTGCGCAGTAAGACATGTGCAAAGCTCACTTGAGTTCACTCAGGAGATTCAGCACACTGCCTCAGAGCAGTAATTTCTTTTCAGCTGCTCTGTGTATATTTTCCCTGTTCTTGCCTCTTCCCCGAGGGTGGCAGGGCAATGCCCCTCATGAACACCAGTCGCCCCTGGTTTGAGGTTGAAGTTAGAAGAAGGTGGAAGGACAGCCTTTCTTATCATAGTTCCCAGCAGGAGGCCCTTCTTTTAGAATAAAGTCCAGGGTTGCACTTGTCTAAAAGCACTATCCTCGGTCCTTCTCAAGGCAGTCATAGGGTGGGCCCCAGGTTAGTAGCCACACGTCCAACCTAGGAGGACATCTTCTTTGGGAGATAGATCACTGTAGGGAGAGGTGAACTCCCAAAACCTAGACTTCTGGGTGCGCTGTCAGCACACCGCTCTGCCTCTCTCTCAAGGGACTCCTAGTTGCTGACTTGTTACAAACCCAAGTACAATGGAATAATGAATAAAGGATACGAGCATACAGAGTTATCCAGAGCACCCTGCACCATTATTGCATCAGAGGACAATTTGGCCTTGCTCATTAAATTGTGAATTTCAGTTCAGCTTAAAAAAATCACGAGAAACATATGTTCTCCCTCTCACATAGAAATTTTGCTTCAGAAACGCTAGGGAGAGAGGAACAAGAAGGACTAAATCAGGGCCTCTTGCCCCATTGTGGTTAGGCCTGGGCAAAATGTAAATTGCTCCAGCGTGGTTCATGTAATTTCGGGAATTTAATGTTACTCTTGTTACGCGAAACTACGCCATTACACCACTTGCAGTAATTACGCGTCATTCAAGGCAAAAATGTACCACTAGTTTTGCAATTTGCAGTTATTTGTGGTTGAAATTTACTGCAAATGCACGGGAATAAGAGAACATGGGGGGCTGATGTTTGCAGTGCTCTTGTTTATATACATTCTCACATTAAAAATGGGTGCAAGGATCTATTTTGTGCTAAAATTTAGCACAAAATGATTGTTTGCATTTTTTCTTTTTCCGAAATTATGCAAAAGTGGATTTCACACACTCCTAAATGTAGTGCAGCTGTTATGTGCCACATGGATTGGCTAAAAGAGCCCCTCAGGCCCTTGTGAAAGAAAGGAGTCAGTTATTACTGAGACATGGTGAGAAGGGTTTACAGTGCATCTCAGAAATAATGACACAATCCTCTATGAGAACTGAGTGTTTCAGTCTGGTCGAGGCTGGTCTGGAGAATAAGTGGTAGCTTATGGCCAAGAAAACACAAAACTCAGACGTCCAGGGTTTCAGCTTTGATTTACTCATTTTACCTGGGTAGAAACTAACTTTGTGTAGAACAGATCCCCCCAAGGGAACGAACTGTGAAGAATAAAAATGAAAACATACCCACTGTCCTACTCAAGTTAAAGTTGTTTCACTCGGATGTAAATTCACCCTATAAAGCTGAGAGTGCCCACAGCAAGTTCCAGCTGAGGTTCTGTGGATTAAGGCAGTAAGAAGCCACAACAAGAAGCTATTCCAATGTATATAAAGGTGAAGAGTGGAAGCTCTATATAGATTTTAACGACTGATTACAGTACATACACAAATCATGTGTGGACATTTTTCTGTGTGTACCTTCAGGTATGTTAATACAAGGGACTTGGGCAATGCCTTTGCCCATTTCTGAAACATTATATGTTATGTTATTTGGATCTTGATATAGCGCACGACTCATCTCTGTAGGGACATCTGGGCGCGAGAGTGGCCGGTAGATGAAGTAGAAGCAGCAGTAGGACAACCAGGTTTTGAGGTGTTTTTTAAAGCCAGACAGACTGGTGCATGCACAGATGAACAAGGGAAGTTTGTTCCAGGGGTATGGGCCAAGGTAAGAAAAGGCTCGGCCACCACGTTTAGCTGTGAGGATACGCCGGGGACATAAAAGAAAATGATTGCTAGATCGTAAATTCCTGTTCGAAAGGTATGGAGTAAGTCTGTCCTGTAGGTATTTTGGGCCAGAGCCTGACAAGGATTTATAAGTTAGGCAGAGTAGTTTAAACACTGCTCTCTTACGAATGGGGAGCCAATGTAAGGCCCTTAGCAGGGGGCTCACAGGGTCCTTGTAGCCAGCTTGTTTACCATACGGGCGTGGTGTTTTGGACAACCTGCAATTTCGATAGAAGGGATTTATTAGAAGCGAGGATTAGGGCATTGCCATAATCCAGATGGCTGATGATTAAAGCCTGGGCGAGTATCTCCCAGGAGCTCAACGGAAGCCACCAAAAGATTTTCTTGAGGAGGCGCATTGTACCAAAACAGGTACCACAGATGGAGGTAATCTGGTCTCTCATAGATAGTTGGTCGTCTAAAAGTATGCCCAGGTTCCTGGCAGTTTAACCGGGCAATTGGGCAGAACCAAGTTCTAATGGCCACCAATCGTCTGCCCAATAAAGCTGAGCTTTACCAAACAGAAGGACAGTGGCCGCTCCTCGAGGGAGTGCTGCAGGGGAGGGGCAGGGTGGGGGGTAGTAAACTCCGGCATACGGCCGAACGGAGTTCAGTATATAATTAAATAAATAAAACAATTTACATTGCGCGCGCTGCATCGCCGAGTTGGCGTTGCAGTGCGCGCAATGTAAATTGTTTTATTTATGTAATTATTTACTGAACTCCGTTCGGCCGTATGCCAGAGTTCACTACCCCCCACCCTGCCCCTCTCCCGCTCACCAACCCGCAGCACTCCCTTGAGGAGCCGCCACTGCAGAAGGATCTCTGTTTTGCCCCCATTTAGTTGGAGACAGTTGAAGGACATCCAGATGGCAATCTCTCTCATGCAGGTGACAAATTGCTGTTTGAAATTTTCAGTGTCTTGCCCAAACGAGATGACCAACTGAGTGTCGTCTGCATCAGAAAACGTCTCAAACCCGAAGTATTTAACTAATTGAGCTAAGAGGGCTACTTGGATGTTGAAAAGCGCAGAGCTCAAGGAGGAGCCCTGAGGAACTTCCTTGTCCATGGAACTTCCTTGTGAATGGAACGTGCCCATAGAAACTGTTTGGACGCTGTCCTTACGGAAATCCATCAACAAGTCTAGGGCGGAGCCCTGGATACCTATCTGATAGAGATGCTGCACCAAGATGGAATGTGAGATGTTATTGAATGCTGCCGATAGATCAGGCAGGACCAGCATGGCAGGGTATCCAGCATCCAGCGATAGCCTGATAGTGTCTACCACTGCAAGTAGAGTACCCTCAGTGCTGTGGGAGGGTCGGAAGCCCGATTGAGGGATGTCCAACAAACGATTGCTCTCCAGGTAGGCGAAGAGCTGTTTGTTGACATGGGCCTCCAAAACCTTACCCAACAGTGGGAGGAGAGATATGAGACGGTAGTTAGTTGGGTCCTTGGGGGTCTGTATTTGGTTTCTTCAGGATAAGTGTAACATGAGCTGCTTTCCAAAGCTGCAGAACAGGGGTTTGGGTCAGGGATTTGTTACACAGTGCTGTTATAGCAGAAGCGAGAAGAGGGGAAAGAGTTGCAATGACCTGTGGAGGACAAAGATAAGAAGGGGAGCTAGATTTTGCTTTCACTGACAGGTGAAGCATCTGAGTTTGAGAAATAGGCTCAAACATAACGAGTACCACCGAAGCAGAATTTTGTGTTAGGCCAATGGTGCTCAGGTCAGATGATGAATTAGCCGTGGAATGAGAACTACTGTAGATGTCAATTTTAGTTTGCAAGTGCCTATTATACATGTGTGCTATTGAAGCATTTAAATACAAAGTAAGAAAAATATATTTTAGTCACAAGGATGACCCAAAATAAACAGCGTATCATTCATAGAATCACCTGCAAGCCAGTCTCTGGAGAATAAATCAGGCTGCTAACTCCCTCAGTTCAGTGAAAAAATTCAGACCCTTTACAATCCTGTCTACAGGGAAGAGTACCACCAACTAGTCTTAGCGCATAGAAAAAAAAGAGGGGAATGGTCAATTCTAATGAGCCGGGGCCATAATGACCTGTTGCACACATGTAATGTGCAGTTCACTGGGTACAATCCTAGTGTAAAGATCTGTGTGTAGTTCTGTGTGTAATCTGCAGAGCACTAGTGGGCTAGAGTCATGGGTTAATTTAAGTTCTTTATAAGCAGATTCCTACAGTAAACAGAAATAAACATAAAAAGTATGCACATCAAACATGTATCCCTTAATGGACTTTATAATCGCATTAACACTACCCCAAACAGTGCCCACCAAAGATCCTGCCCATATTCTCCCCCATCCATGCACACACATCTACAGTGTCTTCCTTCTCTTAGTGGTTCCCAAGTCGCTCTTTGCCTCTTATATACCACTTGGTGTGTAACACGTTGCTGCATTAAGCAAGTGATTTCTTCGAAGGGGAAGACCTAAAAGTCACAATAGCCCTTTCCTTTCAAGGCCTGTAATTGAGGCAGTTGTCATTTCAAAGAGTCCTGTTGATGAGTGGCTTGTTGCCCTTCCAGAAAACTGGTGAGTGGCCCTATGGAATCTGGAAGTGATGTAACGCGGATCACTTCCTGAATGTATTTTTTAGGTAACTGGTTGTTAGAAATTGGGTTGCTGGTTGAGGGGGGTGAAGTCCTACTCAAGCAGACACCACAATCCTTGTCAGGGTGAAGTCAAAAGCCAACCCTAAATTAACCCCTGCTCAGGCTTAACTTAGAGGCTCTGTGTAAAGTATTTGTGCAAAACTTCAAACAGTAACACAGTGAAGCCACACCACAAAAGGATCCCACACCATATGTAGAAAAATAGATCAATCTTTAATAAATAAAAGAAGACCAATTTGATAAAAAATACAATCAGTAGAACTGGAGATATGCAATTTTAAAGATTTCAGTGAAAATAATGCCAAAAAGTGCAAAGTGACAATTGTGGATATCTGGTCGCACCAGCCCGGGAGAAAGTCACAAGTTCAGGCCAACCACGATGGAGTGTGGGCCGGCTAGAGGGACTCAGTTAGGAATGCGGAACAAGAGTACTTTAAATTCTGGTTGCGTAGCGTTGCAAGGCATTGCAAGGTCCCTTGTCAAGGATGCATCACAGTGGAGGTGATGCGTTGGTTCCGAGGAGCTGTAAAGTTGCGATGTGGGGTCCTTTTTCAACGGTGAGGATCCCATTAATGAGGGCTTGTGATGCAAAGTCCAGCGCCGGGATGCATTGCGCAGTCAAGGCAATGTGTCGGCTCCGGGGAGCTGGAAGGCTGCAATGCGAGACCTACATCGTCATCGAGGGTGCCGTCAATGAGAGATTTCTGATACGAGGGCCTGCGTCGGGGAAGCTTTGCACTGCGGCAGTTCCAATTCAGGCTGCAAGGTTGATGCGCAGTCCTTGTGCTGAGAGAAACCTCACAGCAGAGGCGATACATCGGTTCTGCTCAGGATTGCGCTGTGCAGCAGAGAAGATGTGTTGGTTCTGCTGGGTCCACAGGTGGGCTGGCAGTGCACCATCAGCCTCACCAGAGCTAGGGTGACACCACTTGGCAGCGTAAGTCTCACAGATCCAGGTGCTGAGTTCAAGGTCGTTGGAGCCTTCTGTCCCTGAGTCTCTAGCCAGGAGGCCAGCCAAATAACCCTTGGAGTAACTCTGGGTCCTGGGTTCAATAGATGCAGATCCAGGCCTTCTCACCCAGGCCCAGGCACGTGGGCAGCAGACAGCAGGTCAGACCAGCAGGGCAGCAGTCCTTCAGAGCAGCAATCCAGCAGAGGGGCAGTTCTTTCAGCAGAAGAGTAGTCTTTCTTTTTGTCAGAGTATCCACAGGTCCAGAAGTGTACTGACGGATTTGTGTCTTAGGTCAAATATTTATACCTTGGACTCCCTCTGAAGTGGCAGAAGCTTTTAGAAGTTTCCCATTGAAGTTCACAGGCTTCCTGCATTCCCAGTCCAGGCTCAAGAATAACTTAAGGGGATATGCAACCCTTTATGTGGAGGCAGGACACAGCCTATTCAAGTGCAATTAGGGCTGTGCCCAGCTCCACCCACCCATCCTGCCAGTGATGGCTCATCCAGGCACACCTAAGCTCTCTATTGTGTGTGGCTGTCTAGGAGTCATACACAAAGCCCAACTATCAGATACCCCCGGTCATGTGACCCAGAGACAGGCTCCAGACACTGCATGGCTAAGGCAATGCCAACTTTCTAAAAGTGGCATTTTCAATATTGTTATTTAATATCTGACTTTACCAAAAGGGATGATATTTCATTACAATTCCAAAGACACCAATCATGGATTGGTTACTTGTTCCCATTTAGAAGTTGTAGCTTATTAAATGTAATAAGTGAACTCCAGTGTTATCCTCTGGGAGAGGTAGGCCTTGCAGTAGTGAAAAACGTATCAAAGATTTTTTCACTACCAGGACATGTAAAACTTAAGAGTACATATCCAAACTTTTAAATACACTATACCCTGCTCTCTGGGCTGTCCAGGGTCTACCCTAGGGGTGACTTTAGTATGTATAAAAAAGGAATGTTTGGGCCAATAAAACGTTTTTGTTTTGCCAAGTTGAAATGGTAGTTTAAAACTTCACACACAGGCTGCAATGACAGACCTGACACATGTTTAAAGGGCTACTTAAGAGGGTGGCACAATTAGTGCTACAGACCCACTAGTAGCATTTAGTTTACAGGCCCTGAGCATACGTAGTACCTCTTTACTAGGGACCTACAGGTATATTAAATATGGCAATTGAGTGTAAGCCAAAACTACCATGTTTTCAGGAGAAAGCACATGCATCTAAGCACTGGTTAGCAGTGGTAAACTGTGAAAAGTCCTAAGGCAAGCAAAAATGAGATCAGCAAAAATAAGAAGGGTGAAGGCAAAACGTTTGGGGGAACACCACCCTAAGGCTGACAGGTGTAACATGAGTCCCCCAGCTGAAAGTGAGAAGAATTAGCCAAGATTCTGGGAATTCTCATCTCTATAGTGGAAAACCTGCAGAGACCATCATCATTGGAGTGGTCTGGCCCAGGGAGCTGTTCCACTGTAAAGTCCTTTGCCTGTAGGGAGATGGGACACCTGAACAATTTGGGGTTCTCACCCCTCTTCTGAATCAACCATCTGAGGGCCTGTGGTCTATCTGAACCAGGAAGTGAGTCCCAAACAGGTATGGTCTCTACTTCTTCAGTCCCAGGCCACAGAGAAGGCTTCTCTCTCGATAGCACTCCACCTCTGTTCCTGGGGAAGTAGGTCCTACTGATGAAGGCTACAGGTTTTTCACTACCAGGACATGTAAAACTTAAGAGTACATGTCCCAATTTTCAAATGCTCCGCATCCTGCCCTCTGGGCTGTCTAGGGCCTACCCCAGGTATACGTATTAAAAAGGAAAGTTTGGGCCTGGCAAAAGGTTTCTTTTGCGAGGTAGAAATGGGAGTTTAAAACTGCACACACAGGCTGCAATGGCAGACCTGAGACATTTAAGGGGTTACTTAAGTGGATGGCACAATCAGTGCTGCAGGCCCATCAGTAGCATTTAGTTTACAGGCCCTGGGCAAAATGTAGAACCACTTTACTAGGGACTTAGAAGTAAATTAAATATGACAATTGTGTGTAAGCCAATTCTGCCATGTTTAAGGGAGAGAGCACTTTAGCACTGGTTAGTAGTGGTAAAGTCGCAGAGTCCTAAGGCTAGCAAAAACGAGATCAGCAAAAGTAAGAGGGGTGAAGGCAAAATGTTTGCGGGAAGACCCCCCTAAGGCTGACAGATCTAACACTAGTTTATGATCAAACGCACAGATGTTTGCGAAAGACAATATGAACCAGTTCTTTTGATATTTATGTCTCAAAATATAATTTTATAAATCGCAATATGGATTGTAGTTTGGAAAATTAAATTTGAAGAATAAGAAAATGGTCTGTATCCCTTTTGTACAGGTCATATTTGGCTGAGACAGGTTGAGAGAAACCGTTGATGACACTGGGGACAGGTGAAGGTTAAGACTCCAATGAACTAAGGTGGAGTTGCCATGAGTGTTCTTTTTTTGCATACCAACTGCTTTACGATGCTTCCTTCATTTGTCAGTGCGACTGATGCACTAATCAGTCACAGCGTAAAATCCCCATTCCCAGGTAGTCAGAAAACCTACTTCCTCATTAATATTTATTAGACAGGACTCCTTTTGTGACTCTGTGCATATGGCTGCAAATGCAAAGATGGTAGCCTGTGAGAATGCTCCATTTCTTTCAATTTAACCCTGGTCAATAGATCTTGATAGTAGCCTGAGAGGAAAAGGGATTAACAACAATTTAAATCTTAAGATACATTGTGATCATTAGGCCCACACAATAGCAAAAAGTCAACAATATTGGTTCTGAACAGCAAAGAGCATATAATAATTTCTGTGGCTGCAATACTAAAGATAAGGAAAAGGACTTAATGATTAGACAAATGGTTTTGATCCTTCTCCCCATACATGAAAAAGATTCACAACATCTACTAAACCCTACACTAAACGCAAGATAGGGAAACGCTATTGAATCAAGGAAGCAGGAAAGTGTCAGCATCAGACCCTCTGTAGAAGTTCTATAGGTAAAGATCATGTATAACCTGAAGCAACACAATCAGAGAAGTCAAGAGAGGTCTGTACCTCTCTAAGGCTAAAGGGAAACTGACTAACCCTAAGGTGGGTCCACTAATTAAAATGCATAAAGAACATCCAAGAAATATGACCTCATACACATCACAGTACTTTTCCAGTTCTCAGAAATAAACTTGGCACTTTGAACACTACTCCCATATCCCAGTCTCCGCTTCCAAAGTGTCCTTGGGTTCCTCCCTTCGTCTGATAGTACCAACTGGTAACACTCCCTTTGTTCTGCTTTGAAATTATTTGACCTTGACAGTTCTTCCTCACCTCACTATCTCTGAAATACAATGTGCTTTTCACTAACTAATGAATGCTTTTGGTCTACACTTGTAGAAGAGAAAACGTGCAGAAAAACAACTTTCACGTTAGTATTAAATGTCTTGACTGTAAGCTTAAGGCCCACAATTATGCTAACTTAACAGTCTTTTTTAAATGCATATCAGTTCTGCAACCTACATATAATCCAATAAATGAAATCTTTAATAAAGGAATCAATCAATTTTATACTGTACTCTTATATGTGGCAAAATCAACTAATAAATGTATTATTTTAACAAAAATAACAATTGATCATAACTTATAAAGAAAGCATTGAACGCGCATATGATTCATTCTCACTAATCCATGGTGATGCACTGCATTTAATGCATTGTAGCGCACCTCCTTACAATCTAAACCTATATTAGATTAATGTCAGCAATCCAGATATTTCTAAAAAGGAAAAAGGTTAATATGCACACACACATATGTGTCAAAACACACTATAAATGCACTTTCTACACCTATGGTGCACCAGATCTCATTAGCATTATTGTGTCACATGAGTACATAAGGCAAGAGATAAATAAATATATATAAAAATTATCTACTGGCGGTCGCCAGTAGATAGTTATAGTTAGGACCTATTTTCCATAGGAAATCCGCAACATTCTATTTGAAATAACTCTTGCGTCGGTTGACGAATCTTCGCGAAATTTTCAAACTTTGTGGCCCGCTCCGGTCTGCTTCTATCCTGAAAGTCTTGGGGTGATTCATCAAGCGGGGGCCGAGAAAAAAGGGGGGTCCCAAAACGTGTTTTCCCCATTCATTTTCCCATAGGAAACTTTAGCCACGGCTACAGCACGAACTGCTGAACGGAATTACACCAAATTTGGCAAAGAGGTAGTTCTTGGTTCAGAAAGAACCCTTTTGTTAAATGGTGTAAATCCGTTCAGTAGTTCCTGAGAAAATCAAAAGTAAAATCACATATATATCTATGGCCGCGGAGGATCCGCGCACCCTCCCGATGACCAGCTGTATGCTAATTGGCTGTCAACACTCCAAACCAGGACGTGTTGGCAGCCATCTTGTGCCTCGGTAGAACCGAGGCACAAGAAAAGAGAAAACAGACGCAAAAAACGCAAAAAGGGGGCAGGGTAGAAACACCCTGACCCCCTAGGCCTGCTCAGGGGGTCCTACAAGGACCCCCAAGGCAAAAAAAGATTTTTGGGTGCGCGGATCTAGCCGATAAAAAAAAAATCGAAGCGCGGTCTCCCGCGCTTCGATGCTATTTGGCCCCCGGGTGGCCCAAGTCCCGGGGGCAAGCAGGGTTTTTTATATTTATGTGTGGGGGGCCTCTAAGGCCCCCCCAAGCCCCGGGGACCGCCACCCCCGGGGCTTTAAAAAAATAATGGTGCGGGAGGGCTGTCGGCCCTCCCGCAGCCCCGGGGACCGCCACCCCCCCCGGGCTTCTTTTTTAAAAAATAAACTAACGTGTGGGGGGCGGCTCGAGCCCCCCCAAACGCCCCGGGGACCGCCACCTCCCCGGGGCTGTGCATTGGTTGGGAGGAGGGCCGCGCGGCCCCCCTCCTGGAGCCCTTGATGGCCCTGGGGACCACCACCCCCCAGGGCCGGCTCCTGCAGTGTCCCGGGGTGCCCACCCCCGGGACACTGTAGTTTGCTATGACAGGACGGGAGCCTTGCGGCTCCCGTCCTGTCATAGCAAACTGCTTTGGTTTTGGAAGAGAGAGCAGGAAACCTGCTCTCTCTTCCAAAAACCAAAGCTGATTGCTTTTCCACATGGGGAGCTGCATCTTAGCAGCTCCTCATGTGGAAAAGCAATGCCGGCTCCTGAAGGACGCAGGGAGCCCGCGGGACCGTGGGGGATTGGGGACCCCCCACGGTCCCCAACGGAGAGGGCCAGCCCGGGGGATGGGGTCCCCGGGGCTAGTAGTGGCCCAGGAGGGGGCCACGCGGCCCCCTCCTCTACAAATTAAATGTAGAAAAAAACAACGTAAAGGCCGGCCCCGGGAGATGGGGTCCCCGGGGCCTTAAATGGCCTGAGGAGGGGGACCACGCAGCCCCCTCCAAATATTTTAATAAAAAAAAAAAAGAGGGCATGCCCCGGGGGATGGGGTCCCCGGGGCCAATAGAGGCCCAGTGAAGGGGGGCCACACGGCCCCCTTCCCGTTTTTTTTTATTTAAAGAAAATCCTCAGGCCCCGGGGGATGGGGTCCCCGGGGCCAAAAGTGGCCGAGGGAAGGGGGGCCACGCAGCCCCCCTCCCATACAAAAAAAAAAAAAAAGACGGCATCGTGCCTGAGGCCCCGCCCCCTCCCTGCAGCAGTCTGCAAACGCGCTCCCTGCCGCGTTTTAAGAAGGGGAAGTAATTCCCCTTGAATACTGGGGGTCCCTGGGGGCCAACTAGCCCCCCAGGAACCTCCAGTATGCGCCAGGGGGCTGCATTGCAGGGAGGTGTACAGAGGCCACTCCCCTTTTTGCACCTCTCTGCAACGCAGCTCTGTGGCGCTTTTTGGAGGTACATGGTGGGCTAGTTGGACTCCAGGGACCCTCAGGATTCAAGGGGACTTAATCCCCCAACTTAAAACGCGCCACGGGGCGCGTTTGCACAGTGGTGAAGGGAGGGGACGGGGCTTTAGGTGACAGGTGTGCAAACAGGCCCCGTGGCGCGTTTTAAGATGGGGAATTAAATCCCCTTCAATCCTGAGGGTCCCTGGGGGCCAACTAGCCCACCAGGAACGTTCACAAAGCGCCACAGAGCTGCGTTGCAGAGAGGTGTAAAAAAGGGGCGTGGCCTCTGAACACCTCTCTGCAACGCAGCCTCCCTGGCGCATCCTGGAGGTACAGGGTGGGCTAGTTGGACCCCAGGGACCCTCATGATTCAAGGGGACTTAATACCCCAACTTAAAACGCGCCACGGGGCGCGTTTGCACAGTGGTGAAGGGAGGGTGCGGGGCTTCAGGTGACATGTGTGCAAACAGGCCCCGTGGCGCGTTTTAAGATGGGGAATTAAATTCCCTTCAATCCTGAGGGTCCCTGGGGGCCAACTAGGCCACCAGGTATGTCCAGAAAGCGCCACAGAGCTGCGTTGCAGAGAGGTGCAAAAAGGGGCATGGCCTATGAACACCTCTCTGCAACGCAGCTCTCTGGCGCATACTGGAGGTATCTGGTGGGCTAGTTGGCCCCTAGGGACCCTCGGGATTGAGGATGAATTAATTCTCCAACTTAAAACGCGCCACAGGGCGTGTTTGCAGACATGTCACCTCAGGCCCCACCCCCTTCCTTCACCATTGTGCAAATATTCCTCTAAAATCAGCCGAACTACGAATTCCGATTTACTCACCTGTTATCAGGAGAGAGCTCAGTGCTGCATCTTTGAGCCCAGTACTGATCCTGAAAAGTAATTCTAACCGTACTTACCAGTAACTTGAATTTCCTTCCATAGGCTAACATTGACTGGTTTCACTTGGAAATTCTTCTAAGTGTGGAGTTTTGGAATTTTATAATATTCCTCTAAAATCAGCCGAACTACGAATTCCGATTTACTCACCTGTTATCAGGAGAGACCTCAGTGCTGCATCTTTGAGCCCAGTACTGATCCTGAAAAGTAATTCTAACCGTACTTACCAGTAACTTGAATTTCCTTCCATAGGCTAACATAGACTGGTTTCACTTGGAAATTCTTCTAAGTGTGGAGTTTTGGAACTTTATAATATTCCTCTAAAATCAGCCGAACTACGAATTCCGATTTACTCACCTGTTATCAGGAGAGACCTCAGTGCTGCATCTTTGAGCCCAGTACTGATCCTGAAAAGTAATTTTAACCGTACTTACCAGTAACTTGAATTTCCTTCCACAGGATATCATTGCCTGCTTTTTGCTGAAAAAATTTCAAAGTGTCGATTTTTGAAACATACAAATATTCCTCTAAAATCAGCAGAACTACGAATTCCGATTTACTCACCTGTTATCAGGAGAGACCTCAGTGCTGCATCTTTGAGCCCAGTACTGATCCTGAAAAGTAATTCTAACCGTACTTACCAGTAACTTGAATTTCCTTCCATAGGCTAACATTGACTGGTTTCACTTGGAAATTCTTCTAAGTGTGGAGTTTTGGAACTTTATAATATTCCTCTAAAATCAGCCGAACTACGAATTCCGATTTACTCACCTGTTATCAGGAGAGAACCCAGTGCTGCATCTTTTAGCCCAGCACTGACCCTGAAAAGTAATTCTAACCGTACTTACCAGTAACTTGTATTTCCTTCCATAGGAATCCATTGTCTGGTTTTCAGCAGAAAAAGTTTCAAAGTGTCGATTTTCACAAACTACAAATATTCCTTAAAAATCGCCTGTATGACTTAAACGCATTCTTTCAACTGTTTACAGGAGATGCACCAGTGCTGGATCCAGGATCCACCACTGAGTAAGAAAAAGTAACGATAACACTACTTACCTGCTAAGTGAATTTCCTCCCATAGGATAACATTGGTGATTGTATGTGAAAAAGTTTCTAAGTGTCAACTTTTAAAATACAATAATATTCCTTAAAAATCACTACTGTAACCAAAACACTTTTACTCAACTGTTTACAGGAGATGTCCCAGGACTGAATCTAGGATCCAGTCCTGTGGTTAGAAAAGTAATCCATAAAGTAACTAATTGCATTTAACTAGAAATTCACATTGAGCTCAATGTTGCATTGTGTTTGAAATTGTGTTGCCCATTGCAACAACTGTACCTACTGTACTTAAAAGTCTATTGCCTATTTGCAAAGTATTTAAACTAAAGTAATTCATTCTGAGAAAGTATATTTTGTAATGTAATGTATAATGTAATTACAATGTAATTTAAAAAATAAAATATCTAAAAATAAATAGTTTAAAAAAATGTAGTAAATCAGTATAAAAAAATAAATATAACAATTAATACATTAGAAAATTGTCATTTACAAAACCTTTGAAATTCACTGAAAAAAACCATAGGTTTCAGACATGTTATAGTTAGGAATTAGCATTTAAAAACCTTTGAAATTCACTGAAAAAACCATAGGTTTCAGGCACGTTATAGTTAGAAATTAGCATTTAAAAAACCTTACAAATTCACTGAAAAAACCATAGGTTTTAGGGACAGTTATAGTTAGTTGGACATTGCACTCGTACAAAACCCGTGAAATTCCCCGTTATAGTTAGTTCAGCTAACTATAACTCGCGCTCCCGTAATGGACTGCTGATGACGTCACATATTACATCACTCATGACATGGTCAGTGACATCACTGATGACATCACTGATGACATCACTGATGACATCTCAAATGACATCACTGATGACATCCCTGATGACATCATCCACGTGATAATCTGATGCACCTCCTCACACCCTAATATAACCTTTGATACATCCACTCTAAATTACAGACTTCCATTCGCAAAACCATAGACACTCCAACACCAATAACTACATACCCACTCACTGATTCTTAGGTCTACACACACATCCACTCACTAACCCGTACAGTCACTCATACTTACGGTCACTCAGTACAGGACTATCATATGCACTCATACTCCTATAAAGACACTCAAACACCGCCACTCATCCATAGAGAGTACTCACACACCTAGTCAGTCATGCAAATAATTAAACACACTGCCATTTACTCACCTATACAGTTATACACACACCAGCTCACTTACTCATACAAATACTAGCACATTCTTACGCTCTTATACAATCACTGATACAAGCACACACTCATCCATACAGTCACTCTCACAATCACACACTCTCGCTTATAGCTATTTATATACTCCAACACACATATATACTGTCTGTCACATATGTAGTTACTCACACATGTACCACTGGGACATACATTCACTCACTAACACACTCTTACACACACTTACCCACCCATACAGTCTATCACAGATGCACTCTTGAAACCATCCACCCAGTGAATCACCCACTCACACATCTATGCACAGAGTCGCACACATCCCACCCACACAAACACTCAGGCACTCATACAGATACTCAGACAACCAATCAATAACTCATATAGACACTCATGTAGCTATTCACATACCCATGCAGCCACTTACACAGCAACAGACAGACGGATACAGACATTCACCCAGTTTAGTCACTAACCCATGCATTCAGTAAGATACGTTTAATCACTCACTTATAGAGTTAGTCACGCACCTACTAAATCATCCATACAGACACTTATACACCCACTCATTCTTCAATACGCCTTTCCCTATATATATTAAAAATATTTAAACTTTACAGAAACACACAGTCACTGGATGATGTCATCAGTGATGTCATTTGAGATGTCATCAGTGATGTCATCAGTGATGTCACTGACCATGTCATGAGTGATGTAATATGTGACGTCATCAGCAGTGCATTGCGGGCGCGAGTTATAGTTAGCTGAACTAACTATAACGGGGAATTTCACGGGTTTTGTACGAGTGCAATGTCCAACTAACTATAACTGTCCCTAAAACCTATGGTTTTTTCAGTGAATATATATATGGCCTAGCCAAACATAAAAGGATGGAGCCAAATGTTTGCTATTCCAATTGTGAATGACAGCAGACCTTCATCTCTCCATTCAGCCACTAAATCCCCATATGATTTTTAAAACAGTTCTTGTACCTTAAATGGGGACTGCTACCAGCTGGCTCTCACGCCACAATCCACCATTCAAAAGGTGGAAACTACTCCTCTGCAACAGCTTCCACTTTGTGAATGTCTTACCACCCCATTTCGGGAGTCTGTAACGCAACTGATTAATTGCATATGGAATCTCAAAGGAAAGGGGAATGCCCATTGTGTACCCCATTTCCTTTGTGATTCATTATGGATCACAAAGTACATTTTGCAAGTCGTAACGCCGTTTCCAACTAACAATGTGCCCTTCTGTGGTTGCAGCCTGTTTATTTTATGTCACATATCTGAGGTTTCGCAAATTGCAGACTTTGCAATTACAAAAATCCTTTGCACATCTAGTCCTTATTTTCTCCTTAAATCAGGCATTATCTCTGTGGATAAAAACCTTTTCAGCGTGGAACCCATAACATTATTTAATCAACATAAACAAATACCCTTATTTTGTGAGATTCTTTACAAATTAGGGCACAATTCACCATGCAGTATTCAGCAATCACTGAACAACACCCTAATGTGCTGTAAATAAACATTTAAATAATGGGAGCTAAATAAAAGAAAGAGACACGTTTTACTGGCCTCAAGCTTCAATAACAATATTCAACACATACACTTTCTTTCCAAACTTGCTTAGCTAAGCACCAATTTTGTCCTCACCGGTTTAGGAATGTGCACATACCTCATAATCGTTAAAGTACCTATATCATAACAGCAAATAAGGCCCTGGTGGCAGAGCTGAATGTTGAAAAGCAACACCTCTGCGTTTATTCCAGAATTACTATCTCACATGTCCATAGTGGCATCGTCTCCAAAATGATAGTGTGTGATTTTATGGCAAGACAGGAGGCTAGCATTATGCAATAAACCTTTATTGGCCACTTCCAAGCAGCACCTTTAAAGAATCTCAAATAGAATACTAACAACCAAACAAATATAACTCCACAGTCCAATATAAGCATCAAGAAGTAGAGGACAGTCTTCTACCTCAGGAACATTTGAGTATGAACTGAATTTCATGTTTTATCCTTGTAAAGGTGGGAGGAAGGTTGACATTCCATGTAGAGAGATGGAAACAGATCACAAACGATCCATGGGTTTTAGCCACTGTTACAGGATATTAAATTGAGTTCAGTTCAAACCCACTGCAAGCTCGAGAACCAAGAGAGCTTTGCTTCAACGATAAGTTACAGGAAGTAGTGTGTTGTGAGATAGGTTCTATGTTGGAGAAAGGTGCAATAAAGGAAGCAAACTACGAGGAAGTAGGCTTTGTAAGCACACTGTTTGTAGTAGAGAAGGACAAGAGATGGCGTCCAGTGATAAATTTAAGAGAATTGAATTTTTCGTGATTCACAGACACTTTAAAATGTAGGGTTATTTATCTTCTCAGAGATGTGTTGTTAGAAAAGGATTTGTTGATAAAGATGGCTCTGAAGGATGCTTATTTCACCACTCCAATTGCAGAGCAGAAGCAATGATATTTACAGTTCAGATGGAGAGGGCAATTATTTAAATTCCTGTGTCTTCAGTTTGGATTGTCCTCAGCCCCTTGGTGCTTCATAAAGGTTATGAGGGTAGTTGTAGGTTATTTGAGAGAGAGGAGTTCGTCTGATAATTTGTCTAGATTACATTTTGTTAATGAATCAGTGTTCAACTGTTTTGATGACTCAGATGTGCACGGTAAAGAACTTTTAGAATCCCTAGTGTTTCTCATAAATCAGGAGAAGTCGATTTTGAAGCCCTCTCAGAGTCTAGAGTTTCTGGGTTTTGTTGTAGACACCGAGAAGGGTCAGCTTTTGTTGCCAGAAAAGAAAATTGTGAAGATAAGGAAAGAAGTCAGGATGGTCATGAGGAGAGACTTAGTCAAGTTGAGAGACATAGCCATGGTAATTGGTCTTTAATCATCTTCAATTCAAGCAGTGTCCACTCATTACAGGGACTTGCAGCGTCTGAAAACTTTGGAACTTTCCAAAGGTCCATGGTGTGGGGACATAGTAAAGATATCAAAAGAGGCACGGAAGGAGTTGGAATGGTGGTTAGAGAATTTAGAAGCTTGGAATGGACAACCTATTTTTGGAAAACAACCAGATTTTGTATTAGAGACGAATGTGAGCAATTTAGGATGGGGAGCCATGTGTTCATTTGTTTGGAGATGAAGGCAGGAATGTTTGAGTTGCAAAGTTTCTTATCTCAGTTACAGGTAGCTTCAGTTTTGTTAAAGATGGACAATAATATAGCAGTTACATACATAAACACATTAGGGGGCAGCAGGTCCAAACGGTTGGCAGATTTAGCAAAGAAAGTGTTGGAGTTCTGCCTGGAGCACAAGATTGGGTTGAGGGCCCAGTATTTACCAGGGAAAGAGAACTGGACAGCAGATTGGAATTCCAGGAATTTCGTAGATTTCAGCGATTGGGAGTTGGAGGAAGGTTATTTCATAAGCATACATGAGTTGCAGATAGATCCGTTTGCATCCTGGTTGACACATCAGTTAGAGAGTTATTTCAGTTGGAGACCGGATTTGGGGGCTGCATTTACCCAGGATTGGCCGATAAAGAGGGGTTATGCATTCCCTCCTTTTGCAGTGATACAGAGAAGGTGGGTTCAAGTGAGAAGGCAGAGATGTCAGTTGGTATTGGTAACTCCTCTTTGGATGACTCAAGCTTGGTTCCCAACGGCAATGGAGATGGCGGTACAGGTTCCATATTTGATAAGGTGTTGCAAGGGGTTGCTGAAAGGTGCAGATAGAGTAGAACATCCACTGGTATAGGCAAATGCCCTCGACCTCCTAGTATGGAGAATGTCAGGAGATCAGGAAGATTCACAGATCTTTCAGGAACAGCTTCCAAATTGCTCAATGAGTCTTGGGATCCAGGGACACGCAAACAATATAGAAGTGCATGGAGTGCCTGGTTATGTTGGTACGTTGAAAGGGATTTGGATCCCGTGGAAGCTGGTGAAGTGATGGTTGCAAATATTTTGGCAGATTTGTTTCAAATAAGTTTTTCGTACTGAACTTTTAATTTTTACAGATCTGCAGTTGCCGCTGGCCATTTTTTAGTGAATGGATTTTCTACTGGCAGAAGTCCTCTGATTTGTAGAATTATGAAAGGGATTCATTTAAAGAGACCACCTATGCCGAGATATGATTCAGTATGGGATGTGAATTTAGTTTTCACATTGTTTCAGGGATGGCCAGGTAATAGATATTTTAGTTCAAAGGAGCTGACTTGAAAGTTAACTGCTTTATCATGTTTGATTTCTTTTAAAAGAGTTTCTGATGTTAAGGCCTTAACCGTAAGAGGTTCTTTTTGAGATTTGGAAAAGAACTAAAACAATGTTGGAGTCTTTGTTCTATCTTTGATTTGATGCTAATCCAAAATTATGTGTTGTGTGCTGTTTGAAAGAGGATGAGTCTAGAGTGAGTGAGAATAGAAGTCATGGAATGGACCAGTTGCTGATTTCTTATGTGAAACCATATTGTGGTGTCACAGCTGTTACGATAGCAAGATGGATGAAGTCAGTCATGAAAGAGGCTGGAGTGAATTTATCGCAGTTTAAACTTGATTCTGTTAGAGGTGTGATGGTTAGCAAGGCATACATGTTTGGAAGTAGTTTGGATGAAATCTTCAAGGTGGCTGATTGGAGTAATGTTGAGGTGTTTAGGAAATGTTATTTCAGACCAGTAGAACATGTTTCAAACAATGTTTTGCAAAGCTTTGAACATGCATAATGCTAGCCTACTGTCTCGCCATAAAAAGTTGATTCTCTAAAGTTTCACTGCATAGAGAATTGGGATTTTATTAAAGACAGGTAGGCTAACATTATCCATCCCACCCACCCAGGTGTGTAGGGATATGGCTATAGCATTTTAAGTATACATTGACAAAGTGTTAGTATTGTTTTTAAGGTTATATATATCTAAAGATGACGATGTTTTGGTGAGGTTTTTTATGTTTCTTACAGAGAACTAAAGTTCAAGTTCAGATTAAAGGCTAAAGAAGAAGATTTCATGGAAAGCATCTGAACAAAAGAGGAAGAAGTTGGCTGACCGGAGGCTTATATTAGACTGTGGAGTTCTATTCTATTATTTGGTTGTTAGTGTTCTATTTATTTATTTATGTAAATTGCTTTTTAAAGCGCACTGCCACCTAAACAGGTATCCTGGCGCTGTATCACTCATCAATAAGACATGGGGTGCCATACAGTGTGCCAGTGAACTGCAATTATCGTTTTAGTATCAGGTCTTAAGCCACACTCGAATTAAGCCCTTTCCTAAAATGAATTAAATCAACAGACAGTCTCAGGGTGGTTGGGAGTTCATTCCATAGTAGAGCTGCTTCAATCATGAATGCTCGCCCCCCCCCTAGTCTGGTTCTTATAAATCTGGTCACACTGGCCATATTGGCTGAGGACGAGTGTAAGTTCCTGTTGGGGACATGCCATTTTATTCTTTTCTGCAGGGGAATTGTTCCAGTGCAGTGAAGGGCCTTAAGAACAATACAGAGAGATTTAAACATTACTCTCTGTATTACTGGAAGCCAGTGTAGCTTCTTCATAGACTGGGATGAAGAAGACCTTCTTGGCCTATTTAGGGCCAGATTGGCTGCCACCACTTGAACTCTCTGAAGTCTCTTGAATAGGTACTTCGGGGCACCTAGTAAAAGGGCATTACAATAATCCAGCCGACTCAAAATTACACTACGTACCACTAGTGCTCTAGAGAAGATGGGAAGCAGTGGGAGAATCGTACGCAGTGCTCTGATTAAGTGAGAAGCAAATTCCAGCCATCTTGTTAACATGGACTTCCAGGCTAAGCTTCCTATCAAATGTTACACCTAGGTTTCGAACCATCTAATAGAGCACCAAAGACTTGTCTGAGGACACAAGCCAGAAATTTGGGGGAAGACAGGTTGGAATTTTGGATGCTGGGCAGCATAAGATCTCTGTCTTGTCACCATTCAACTGCAATGTGTTAGATTTGAGCCAGCTGCCGGCGTTTGCATGCACTCATGGAATGTATCCAGTGGCAGTGCTTGATCTCCTTCCAATGACAAGATCAATTGGGTGTCGTCAGCGTAGTTGACTAGATTGATCTTGCATGATTTAATGAGTTAGATCAGTGGGTTCATATAAATATTAAAAAGTATGGGACTTATTGAAGATCCTTGTGGACACCATGTTTAGTGTCTCTGTATACACAGCAGAAAGGGGGAGAGCTACAGCTTGCTGCCTATTAGGCAGGTAGGATTGCAGCCACTTTGCCACCATGCCCCGGACTCCAGTTGAGAAAAGCCTATTCAGGAGAATGCCATGTTTGGCCATATCGAAAGTGGCAGACAGATCTAGCAGGATCAATACCACTGTGTGACCCTTGTCTGCTCGCATTCTAAGTTTATCCATGACTGTGAGTAGGCCAGTTTCAGTTCCGTGCCCTGGACGGAAACCAAACTGCTTGTCCTCCAAAATATGATTAGTTTCTAGAAAATGAGAAAGTGTTTTGCTTACAAAGTGTTTCAAGATTTTCACTGGATAGGGGAGATGAGATATCAGCCTGTAGTTATTTAGAGACATGGGATCTAGGGTTGTCTTTTTAGAAGCAGCGGGACTATTGCCCTTTTCCAAGGCATTGGAACCACTCCGATATTCAGGGATTGGCAACAAATTTGCCATAACTGTGGGAAGAGTTCACCCTTCAATTCTTTCCAAATCCGGTGGGGTAAATGTTCCTGCGGGGATCCAGATGATATAGTCATGGCCAGATCTCTGAAATTGTCCTCTGTTAAGTTCTCAAAATGTTCTAGTACATTTATCTGCCCCAATTGAACCGTATTACAAGTAGAGTGTATAGGGAGGGGGTCACCTTGAGCCACATGGCCAACCGGGATTATCAGAGTCAATGAGATGGTCTCTAGCCCATCTATGATTTTAGTAATTTTCTTCTCAAAAAACATTAACAACTTATCACAAAGATCCTGTGAGGCAGGAACCTGATTTTTTAATCATTCTGGTTTGGACAGTTCTTGCACTATTTTGAATACACTTCTAGTGCTGTTGGGAGCAGCCAAGATTGTGCTGGAGTAGCATTCCGCTTTAACTCTGGTAATCTCTGTCTTATATTTTCGTATGGCATAATTTAGAGCTATTTTATACTTTGTCTTGTAGAGCTTCCTCCAATTCCTCTCTGCTATTTTACAACACATTTTCAATTCTTTGAGCTCTACACTGTACCAGGGGGCTGAGGGCCTCTGTAGGCTATTTAGTTCTTTAACAGGGACAACCTGATCTAGGGTGGCTCTAATATTGTTTCCAAATTCTAGATAGTTTTCTTCCACGGGTTTATTTGCATCATTCTATTCGAGATTCTTTAAAGGCGCTGCTTGGAAGTGGCAAATAAAGAGTTAATGCATAATGCTAGCCTCCTTCTCTTTAATAAAATCACAATTCTCTGTGCAGTGAAACCTCTGAGAATCAACTAGGCTCAACTCCACTACGAGGAACCCTACGAAGGGACAAAAAAACCTCTGACGCGCTACGTAGAGTTCCGTGAGCGGCGGAGTGCGTTAGGGTCATGCCGTTCGCTGTGATTTTGAGCGCCGGGTATTTGTCCCACACTGTAAAATCATTGTGAATGGCACCATGCGCCACCCAAGAGGGCGCAGCTTCCTTTCTGCTGCTTGAGTAGATTTGCTACTTGAGCGTCAGCTTTCTCAACGCAAACGGAAGGTTTCTCAACGCGAGTGGTCGCAACCTGCCGCGGCCATTCGCATTAAGAAATCCGACCACCGGCATTGAGAAATCTCACCAGGAGGTTGTTTTTTTTCACTTGGCTCCCCAACTAGACCATGGCGAGTGCGAGCGAGGAAAAATCTCGCCGGAAGGTAGATTTTCCTCGCTCACCGACCTGACGTTGACGAGCGCGAGCAAGGAAAAAAACTCTGTGTCGTGGAGTGGAGGTTTTGGGAACTCTGCATGCTCCACGGAGCGCAGAGTGCAGAAAACTCCACAAACTATGCAAACATAGTGAACTTCATCGCCAAGGGTTTGAATCGACATTCTCGGAGTGGTCAGCCAATTGAAAAGTTACTTTTCTGTGCCACAACCAAGCCAGCCCAATGGAGGATGAACTAGACTGAATAAAACAGACCAATCAAAAGGAAATGACACTATTTCCTTAAAAACATATAGGACAGATTTTCCAAATATGAAAAATTTGAAATTCAATTTTACTTTGTGACGCACTACACAGGTTTTGGAAAGGTTTCATGTTGTTTCTGATGTCGTACTCCACTTTGTTCTATTGCGCGACTGATAAACTGGATCAGTGTTAATCCCTTATTGGATTTTGGTGCTTGTTGATGAAGATGTTCTCCTATAAAAGCACTTCAAATGACAATTTCAGTTTACACAGGTAGAACCCAATTAGTCCTACAAGAATGACAGTCAAGGAAGGTTTAAACTTTAAAGGTTTATTTTCAGATTGTAAGTCATACAGATATCAAGTAATAGCCAAAATCAATTAATCAAGAAATCAGTGTGCAAATCTCAGATAGAGTACAGAATTGATCAAAGAACTCAGTAATGTTTGGGTCAGCAAAATACATACTATATTATGGGAGATCAATCCGCCTTGGATTCATCTCCTAACGTCAGCAAGAAAGGGGTCCTTAACACATCAATAATGAGCATACTTTTATAGGGTTCTGAATAAAAGATTTCATACATTCATTACGGATGTACACGGTTCCCACAGAATAAACCAATCAGAATTAATTAGAGTGAATCAATTGCAAGAAAATACATTTTGAAAGTCACTCATAATTCTACAACATGGAGCTTTTCAAGGACACCACCTATACTACAACAAATATTGCTACAATTTGTGTGATTCTGTTAAGACAGCTAGGTGAAACCTTAAACATGTACAATTCCGCTGAAACAACGTTTCAATATTCTTGGAGAAGTGGTTGTCATACCTGTGAATATACACTCAAACATCATTTTATTGAGACAGGAAAATATGTGTTTGTCCACGTGATAAAGAACATTAGTAGCAAACATCACACACAAAATAGACTATGGGGCCTACAATTTCTATGTTAGCTCGAGTTTGGTTTTTCATTAGTATGAAGCATTTATTTCCGAAAAACAAAGATAACAAAACCCCTTCTGATAATTCATTAGCATCATTACATCCTGTCCTTTTAAAAAAATATTGACAAAACAGAATTTAACAGCTTTGGATTTTTGCATCTGGATTCTTCCAATTCTCTCATTTCATCATAAACTTGCCTTTGGAGTTCCTCTAATTCAATGCTGCTCCTTTTCCTTTTGTTCACCTCATTGCTGACTGCTTCTCTTTCCCATTCTTTGTCCTATCCCTTGATGAACTATATCCAAAACCTTTACTAAAGAGAAAAGCACACATTACTAAAATTAAAAATATTAGCAAGGGGGTTAGGATAATCTTGGAACTCCTCTTACATTTCCAAACCACTCACCTATTTTTACAATCCCTCTCCCAATTGAACTATTCCCTCCCATGCACCAGTCGCCTCTAACTATTTGACTTCATGAGTGATATTTTTTATGTTAATCACAAAATAATCTGGTTATTTACTTTAGGTATAAACACACAACATTGCTGCAAGCAAAGCATTCAACAGACTCTGCCTTCTTTTGTGATTAGCATGTCCACTGCAAGGCGGATTTGTATTATCATGGCTCTCATAGCAACTAATTCCTTGTTAATGACTGTTAGTGCTTCTACAGTGTTAGTAGCAAGATTACCCACTAAAGCAGGCAATTTTCTAATTGTCATAGAGTTCAAGGCTACTCCAACATAAGGTATTAAACTCAAAATATATCTCCCAGCCCCTCTTCTAAGCTATGCCTACTTCTCTTTACATTAGTAGCATTCTCTCTACTCATCTGTATGGTATCCTTGGAAAGAATAAAGCTACATAGCAACTTCCCACGCAATGAAGTAGTCTCTTCAAATACGCAGATTTCCATCAAACATAATATAGTCCCTTAATACTAACTTCTTGTCCTGTTAATGCTTGATCCTTCACCCAATAACTCTGGTCACAGTCACTCCTACCCACCATTTCTGCAGTCTCATTCCCTTCCCTTTCACAGATGACGCACAGTTTCCCTCTCTTTGCCAAATCCAACTTTAACCTTAGAAGTATTTATTTTCTTCCAACGTTCTCTTTCCCCTGCTTCGACTCACCCTTTGCTCCTTCATTTGGACTTTCCCTCTTTTTCCTTATTCTCTCATTTAGCTCAGCAATAAAGATCCTCTCAACACGGTTAATTTTACATGAGAGCTCACTTGCACTTGTATTAATCATGTTAGGTTGAAGATAAGGTTGGAAATACCTCATGTATTCTCTTTTACTCACCCTTCCATATGTTTTTGAGAATAATGAAAATGATTTAGTCATCCCGGTGTACATATTTGAAGACCTAGTGATAGGTACCTTCTGTAAATGTGATTTTATAATCAGAATAAAACAGCTTGATGGTGTTCTGGTGGCAAAACAAATTTGAAAACACATTACAGGAGTAAGACTATGACAGAGCAAGATAGAAATATGCAATTCCTTCAGCTGCAGAGGCAGGCAAATAAGAACAAACATAACAATTGTCCACATTCATTAGCCTTACATACTCCATTAACATTTGATCATAAACATTGCAACAAAAGATACTTTCAGAGTTAGCCTTATGGGTTAATTTCCCTTCTAACATCTCTTTACTGTTTATTAGAGTGTGATTTATATTAATGTTAGGTGAGGCATATCCATCCGTGGAATAGAGGTCTAACAATAAGCCAACTGCCAAGGCTATTGAGGCAATCGCCAAGACTACTATGAAACCTTTGTAGCACACCTATGCCCTAAAGGCCATATATATATATTTTGTAAACTTTTTATTAGCATTTATTTAATGACATATTACAAGCAGTTTACTCGTCACAGTAGATCTTCGAACAAATGGTTCAATTCAGTACAAGACCTTTCTTATACCACCCACCCTTCCCGCCCACATTCCGGATTCTATTTCAGCTTATCTTGTCGGCCCATGATCTAACACCGATGGGGAGCGGTATGTATTCCATTTCCCCCATACCATGTCCCACTTTTTAGGGCATCCTCTATTTGTGTAGACTGCACGTTCAGCCAACATGCACCAATCGACATCCCGTTCCCATTCAGCTATAGTTGGCGGCTCGGGAACCCCCCATCTGAAAGCGATGTTACGCTTCACTAGCATGAAGCCAGTGGTCGCCCATGTTTGGTCCATGCGATTGAGGTCTGTAGCGTCCCATATATTGAGCAGACATATCTTGGGGGATAAATGTAGGACCGTCCCACACACTTCTCCGACCACCCTATTGACCGCCCCCCAGAATGATTGAATCAAGGGACATTCCCAAAGTATATGATAGAACGTGCCTGTCTCCCCGCATCTTCGCCTTCAGTCTGTGGAGTTACTCCGGCCCATCTTAACCAATGCAGTGCATGTAACATATGTGCGGTGCAGAATTTTCAATTGGACCAGCCGCAGTCGTGATGATATAGCCACCTCGCGCGGGGAGGACAGCGCATTGCGCCAATCCTCTTCCTCCAAATCCCCCACATCATCCTGCCAGCGCGTATATAGTGGGTGCAGCGGGTCTGGTAAATTGTTAATTATTTTCCGATAGGTGAGTGAGATAGCTTTGTTATCCATGGGATCTGCTAACAGTCTATCCTCAAGTGGGTTGGCTTCCGGGATCTCACCTGTTTCTCTGGTTGCCTCCAGTAAGGCATGTCGGATTTGTGAGTAGCGGAATGTTTCTCTTATGGACAATTTATATTCTTTTTGTAAGTCCGCAAATGTCACTATTTTACCCTTCTTAACCAAGTCGCCGACTTGCGATATACCAATGATATCCCATTTGTCGAATCCACTGTAATTACTTAAATTGCCCAGTATTGCAGCATGCCACGGGGGAGTCATTTGTGTTAATTTATTACCCCAACCAAGTTTCGTGGTGGTAGAGTGCCATATGGCAACCGTGAGGGCGGTGGGACCAGTAAGCTGTTGTCTACGCAGTTTTGTGTACAGTGCCTCTCTGTACCCTCCCCGACCCATCAGCCATCTGTCCATCTGACATGCCGGGTCCTGTTGCTCTCCATACATCCATTTATTAATAATTGAAAGGTGGGCAGCCCAGTAATAACCACGGATATCTGGCAGGGCAATGCCACCATCATATCACCAATGGACTAATTTGGGTCGTGCAATACGCGGCGGTTTCCCGTCCCAAAGTAGTTTCCTAACCTCCCCATCGATTGATTTAAAATAGGTCTCGGGAACGTTGTATGGAGTATTTTGAAGCGCATACAGAAGCCGCGGCAGAGCCATAATTTTAAATAATGCAGCTTGGCCCAGCAGTGACACAGGCAGCGATCGCCAATGGCGGACATCACTCCGCAGCCGCGTCAAGGGGCCCAGTAGATTCCTATCATAGAAAAGTGATGGGTCAGCCGTTGCATATATGCCCAAGTATCGAAACCCATCTCTCACAATAGTGGCCTCACAATTAGCTGGGAGGTTCGGTGCTGGCCTATGAAGTAAATAAACAACTGATTTGGACCAGTTTATTGTGTACCCTGAGTACTTGCCGTGGTTTGAGCAAATCTGAAGAATCCTATTGATTGAGGCATTCGGGGAGGCGACGTACAATAAAATGCCGTCCGCGTAGAGCGATATTCTATCTTCCCATTCATTGGCCCATTTAAGTCCCCGTATCAATGGATCCCAGCGTATCCAGCATGCAAGGGGCTCCAGCACTAGAGCGCATATGAGGGGAGACAGCGGGCAGCCCTGTCGCGTTCCTCGGCGCAGAGTGAACGCAGTGGATACATGCCCATTGACAACCACTTGAGCAAGTGGCTCCGCATATAAGAGCTTAATCCATTCGAGATAGGTTGTCCCCACTCCCATACGCTCAAGGACCGCCATCCTATATGGCCATTCGACCGTATCGAAAGCCATGCGTGCGTCCAACGAAAGAATAGCGCGTTTTCACTGATAGTGTGTTTCCTGGCGAGCACACCGTTCAAACGGCACAGATTCATAGCCGTATTATGGCCAGGCATAAACCCAAACTGGTCTGGGTGGACTAGTTTTGTTATTATAGGTACCAGCCTATTGGCGAGTACTTTGGCAAGTATTTTAATTTCGGCAATTAACAGGGATATTGGTCGGTATGAAGTGAATTTCACCTCCTGCTTCCCGGGCTTACGAATTACGACAACAGAGGCCAGTCTTTGGTCTCTGGGTAATATCCCGGCGGATTTGCTCTCATGATACATTTCAAGGAGGTGGGGTGTCACCTTGGATGCCGTTGTTTTGATGAGTTCAATTGGGAGGCCATTTGGTCCGCTGGCTTTTCCTGATTGTATACTGCTTATTGCTGAAGTCATTTCCTCGACAGTAATATCTTCTTCCAGCAAGTGCTGGTCGTCAGAGGTCAATGTCGGAATTTGTATGTCGGCTATCATATCCCTCACCTCTGCCACGGTAGCTATTGCAACAGGTGAGTATAGTCACTTATAGTAGTCGGCAAACCCGTCTGCTATGTGTTGCGGATCACACAGATAAGTCCCATCCTGCCCTTGTATGACTCTGATCCAACGGTCTACCTTTTCTTTCCTCTCCAACCATGCCAATAACTTACTAGCCTTATCTCCCTGGTCGTAGATCCTGTATATTTTGGCCATGTGTTTACCCCTGGCTAGTTCATGTGTAAGGCCCCTATATTCTTTCCTCCTGAGTTCCAAAACATGGTGCTCATTCTCGTCCCGGGTATCACTTGGTATCTGCTCTCTTGTGAGAATGTCTCGCTCAAGTTCGATTAATTGCCTGTGTTTCTCTTTCCTGTGACCCACTGCGGCACTTAATTACAACTTTGTAAGCCTCCCACAGTATTTGTGCGGACTGGACAGTACCCATGTTTTCTTTAAAGTATTAGTCCTTGTCCTTGATTAAATTGTCTTTAATATGCAGGACTTGGAGACATGAAGGACTAATCGTAAGCGTCTTACGGGTGGGGGCAGTGCTTATTTTGTACCTTGCCTGTATAGGGGCATGATCAGAGATGCCTCTTGCTAAGTGTTGGACTTCGGTGAATTGGTGCACAGAATCAGCCAATGATAAAATGTAGTCGATTCGGGAGTGGCTTTTATGAGCAGCGGAGTAATATGTGTATTGGCGTACTTGTGGATGGGCCGCCCGCCATATATCCGTCAGTCCCATTGCAGTGACAAAATCGGCCATAGCATTATTGGAGCGAGTCCCGCCTCTTGGGGGGTATCTATCCATTAGTTGACAAAGCGTCATATCAAGGTCCCCACCCAGTACAATTTCGCCTTCTGGCAAGTCGAGAAGTAATCTACTCAATTCCAGCAGGGCCACATTGTGAAGAGCAGGAGGGATATACACCGAAAGGATATTCATATGTCTACCTTCCCAGGTGCCTGACATCCCAGCAAAGTGCCCATAGTTATCTGTGTGTGTCTGTGTCACTATAAATGGAAAGCTTTTCTTTACCAGAATCCCAACCCCTCGGGAACCGGTGGAGTATCCTGTGTGGACAATAAGTTTATATCCCCATCTCTCTAGTGCCTTACAGATATTCCCAACAAGGTGTGTCTCCTGTAGTAAGATTATGGCTGAGGCCTGTTGTTTAATGTATTGCAACACAACCCCTCTCTTGATCCTATCTCGTAATCCATTGACATTCCAGGAGAGCACATTCAGTGCTGCTTCAAACCGTGTGGCACTATGGGCATTAATAGGTGTCATAGTGAGTGCGGGGGGTTTCCGTGGACCCTTCGTCCTTGGGGGACAGATAAGCTGTGAATATCTTGTGTGCATACCCTGATAGTGAAACTTTAGCGGAAGACAAGGCTGTACTCGCTGTGACGGTTGTGTCTTAGTGCTGAACATGTGTTGTAGTCTAGTAACAGTCATTGAAATGCTTTGAAACAACAAAACACCCCCCTCAACTTCCCAAAACCACCCCCCCCACCATGCCTCCCTGCAATACGGGCTTCAAACTACCCGCCGCCCCAACAATGCAGAGTGCCCGTCGCCCACCCATTCCAGTTTCAGAGGAGTCGTGGACCAACCAGCCTCGATCCCCCCGCCAACCTAGAGTATACTTATCATATTCAATCTGTCAGCATAAGATTTCAGTTTGTGTACTTAGCCGGTTTGGTTCCGGGGCATCGCTCAATCGACTCTTCATCTCCGTGCGGGCACGTGGCACTATTTGAGTTCCGGGATAACATATCAAAGCCAGAGCCCACAACAATGGCACACGCAGGAGCATTTTCTCTCGCATATATCTCTAGTGTTGCCCTTTGCAATACAACATCATGCCGGCCCAGACCGGTCATTTTCTATTGTTTCTGTGTTCGTGGCGTCACTCTCTTCGTGGTCTGATGTAGTCCCATTATGATTTTTCACCATCCGTCGCCGATATCTGTCTGAGTTATTCGGGCCTCCAACTTGCCTCCAGCCGTCTAACCACTCCCACGCTGCTTCTGGCTTTTTGAAGAACCATGCTATGCTTTCAGCCTCTACCCGGAGTTTTGCTGGGAATAGCATTGCATATGAGAGGCCTCTCTCCCTCAGAGCCCTCTTGACATCAAGAAAGCTTCTGCGCTTTCGTTGAACCTTTATCGTGAAGTCAGGGAAGAAGAGGATGGTACTGTTGTCAATTTAGAGTGGAGGAGCACAACGCACAGTTTGCAGTATCGCGTCTCTGTCTCGAAAATTAAACACTTGAGTGCGTTTGTGTCTGGGGGGTTGTCCCGGTTTGGGTCTGCCCCCCGGTACACGGTGTGCACGCTCTATGGAAAAATAATTGGAGAGCGTTTTGGGCTGTGGCCGTTGTGTAACTAATTCCTCCACAAACAAGTCAACAGCATGGCCCTCCGCCTTCTCGGGTATTCCGATAATTCTAATGTTATTTCTCCTGGCCCTGCCTTCATAGTCATCAAGTTGGTCCGATAGGGCCTTGGAAGTGGCTTGTAGGTCCTGGACTTGTTTCTCCAAGCCTTTAGAGGTGGTGGCCAGGGCCTGTGTACTTTCTTCCACTTCCGTCATACGGTCGTTCAGGTTACGAAAATCCGTTCTGATGAGGGCCACTTCGATAGAGACGGAGTCAAACCTTGATTCAAGTGAGGTGCGTACTGCCATGACTGCCATGAGGATATCTTGCAGCGTGGGAGCTGGTTGCGCCGGGAGCTGGTCGTGCGCTGCAGGTGTCGTATCTGCCTGTGCTTCGGGTATATCTTGATTTTTGAGCCACGCCATATTGTCCAATTTGGGCTGGTGTGAGCCGCTGTTTCGTTTGTTTCCAGACATGACACAGTTCATGGGGTGCTTTAACTTGTTGGTGTACAAAGAGAGAGAGAAGGGGGGGTTTAGGGGTCTCACCACCGCCTGCCGGGTGCCTTCCCCCGTCGGCCTGTTGGCTTACCCCACTGTGCCTATCCCCTCTCCCGCAGAGGCAATTCAGCAGTCTCTATTAATGACGTAATCACCGTCTCTGGTCTTTCAGTATTCCATCATGGCGGGGACAGCCCCCTTTATGGGATAATGCAGCGTTATGTGGCCGCACAAAGGCCGCCGAGTTGTGTGTGGTTTGAGGCGCTGTGTTCCAAGGCAGCTAGAGAGGTGTCAGGGGGCTATGGTGGTGGTGTCTCCAATTATTTATAAGATCTGAGCCCCAAATCCTGTCTCACTGACCTGCTCCACTACTACTTGCGGCCATATATCATATAGATCAGTGGACCTTGCCCAACTACAGGAATCAGGACCCTCCAGTATATGGTCGCGTGGTGGAACTGCAAAGTCTCTGATGGAGTCTGGGAGGCTGGGCTCAGTGCTCCTTTCTGTATGGAGCCGTCCTCTCGATGGCACTGCTCCCCTAGTGAGGCTTGGTCGGGTATCCTCACTCGTAGCACTACTTGGGACACCACCTCGGCTGCCTGTCTCTCAACAGCTTCATGGGGCAAAACTGCATTACATGTGGGCGCCTCTTCATTTACTTCTTCTGTAGTGTCCGGTCGTGTCCGCTGTCAGTGGCGAGCCCTCGCCGAGCGCCGCGCTTTGGGGCAGTTATTTCAATATCCGGCCGAGGCGCCGATCTCCAACGCAGTCCGCCTCAGCCTCTCACGGCTGCGCCGATGCGTAGCACTGCTCCGACAGGCCCCCAGTCTTTCGTAGGCTGCTCAGCCACGCTCAGCTATGCCGTCAGCACCTCACCTTTAAGGCCCAGCCTCACCGCTGCAGCGGGTGCCCGCAGCTCGCCGCTCCATGAATCAGGGGGCCGCCAGCTTCCAGCCGCCGCTGACCGCAGATCGCGGCTGCCGCCCACGACCGCACCACTGTCTGGTAGTCTCTTGCCAAACCCGGACCAGGCCGCAGATCACAGCCGGCTGTCGGCTCCAGGTAGGAGCCTGCGATTTTCGGATATGTAGCTGCCGGCCTCCGCAGTTACAATTCAGGCATGTAATCTATTTATTGATGCCGGATAATGGGCTTATTTGTGGGGAAAAGTGGGGATCCGAGTCGGAGCCGCGTTAGAGTGCGGCCATGTTCTTTGATGGTTGGCCACGTCCCCCGCCCTAAAGGCCATATTAATCTCTTTACAGCTCAAGCCAGAAAAATAAGCAAAACCTGTACTTTGGTCTCGATGATGTTCAGTATTAGTTCAGTCCTTTGTTTTTGTCAGTTTGGTTCACACTCTATGCTACAGTCCCAACTCTATCAAAATATCTAAAGTGGTGCCGTCTCCTTCAGCTTTATGTTTCTGGGCTCTACAGTCCTTCAACTGATGGCCTAATGTACAAATGGGAAGAAATTGTTTCTCCTTTCATTTAGGATTTGTAAGTTCAAAAACATTTCACATATCTCTTTTGCTTTGACTACAGTATCTGCCTTTCGTGGGGGCTCTTCGAACACAATCTGATAGTTATTTAAGTCAGTGTCACCTCTCACAAAACAAGTTCTTTATGGCCCTGAGTATTTCTTGTTCTATTTTCTGAATCTTTTTGGTGTCTTGACTTTTGGCTGCTCGCTGTTGCCATCACCAAGCTCTACCTGTTCTGCGTCATCTTGTTCTTGTAGCTCTCTTTCCTCTCTAATGGTCTCTTGCCTTCTTGGTCTTGTCAGCACTCTCTTTTTAGCATCTCCATTCTGCCTGCAGAATTCTTTGGTCACAGATGGCAAGTACAGATCATCCATGTCCTTCACCAATGTTGAACTACAAGGCAACTGTAAAGTCTGTTGAGTTTTCTTCAATATCTAGTTAAAAAAGGAGGATCTTTCTGTATACCCTTGAGGAGCCTGACACCACACCAGAGTTTTATCTCGGAATCTGGACGTGTAAATGTATTGGCTATCCTCTTGTAGAGGAATGTAAAAGAATGCTTGACACAAATCTGTGACCACAAACCACTCAGCTTCAAGGGGAATTTGGAAAAGGATCACATCAGGATTTGGTACCACTGAACAGCATGAAAAGACAATTTGGTTAATTTTTCTAAGGTCCACCACCAATGCTCCCTGTAATTTCTTTCCTCTGTGAGTGGCAATGAAGTGTCTCTGTTCAGTGCAGCCAAGGCTTTGTGCACCAACTCACCATGCAAGAGAGTACTTTTTCAGATACATTGCATTCAAAAGGGTCAAGTAGCCCTATGAGCGTAAAATTGTAGTGAGTGGGATGCTTGTGGGGCGAGTCCATGAAGATTCATATTCAAGAGCCAGAAAGACATTTAAGCAAGTACTCTGTTGATTTTACAATAGTTTAAGATAAACAATTTGAAAGCTTGTGCCAACTAGCGCTTCATTAAGATCAGTTCTGTGTTGTTATGCTGAATGCTCTGAACACAGTAAAAAACAACAAATTGTCTTCGATATTCTACTTGCTACAACTGTTTTACATTTTTGGTGATCTATTATTAACACCTCTTAAAATGAACCAGTTGAGTGGTGGTGATTTTATCAACCTTGTATGTTTGAAAGGGTAAATGAGCCTTGGCAGGATTTGACCCTTTTGCTTGTACATTAAATTCAGGTTTCTGTAGAGCACACATAGCTTACCGAGCTACCTCAATAGGTTTAAAATTGATTTTGGTTTATGATGCCATGCTTTCACCCAGCGAATGGTTATTTAAAGATAATGAGAAAGAAAGACAACACTTGAATAATTCAATGTAAACTGATCTTAATTGTTAGATGTTTTAACAGAATGTGACAAAGTAGTAATAGATGCCAAATCTTGATTTATTTGGAGAGCCTGCTGTATATCTGGCCCTATAAGTGACATCTTGGGTCCATCACATTTTCTCAGAAAATTATTAGGCCCTGTTTCTTGGAATTAACTTCTAAAATCAACTGAAGGCAATGGGGTGTCAGGCGGTGCACCATATCTCTTCAGCAGGCTAGTTTTCTCAAGCCCTCAAAGAGTGCTAATCAAAGTGAACAGATGATTCATTTCCTTGCCATATTACCAGAGATCATTCACAAGTAGATGAAGGAGAAACCCCATGAAAATTCCTCAGACTGGGTTCAGTTGTTAGGCTGTCATTCCCAACCCCTGAGAGTAGATGGAGAAAGTTAAATGGAAGAAGAATATGTGTTGCTTAGACAGACACAAGTGAGATCTTACCACACGTTTTAATGTGATTTTAAACCTATACAGGTCTACGGTGAAGGAGATAAACTGAGCTCCTAAACCATACTGGATTGAGGCCTCAAAGACCATCATAGGGCCATGAACTAGTAAGGATTCATTCTGCAATACAACCTTTTTCAGTTTAGTTGAAATCTGAAATACAGTTCACAAGTCCCTCATTTAAATCATGGTGATAGACAGGGATGTGGGAAGAGTAAGCAAGTCTCTAGAAGGACACCCACAATCCTATGTATAACTATAGACTCAGGGGATATTCTCAAGGACCGGCGATACCTATCGCAAACGCCAGTTAGCGGCAGTTGTTTTATTGCTACCTAAGCCTGAAAACTATTGCCATGTTAGCGGCGTATTAACAAGCCGTCGCTACATGGCGATAGTATCAGGGAATGGCGGTGAAAACTGCCGCTAACATCAGCGCGATGGCGATAGGGAATCCGGCGTTAGCGGGTAAAAACTACCGATAGGCCCATTAGCGGAAAAAAAACTCACGTTAGTCAGCCCAACGTGAGTTTTTCTTGCCTCTAATGCAAAAAATAGCCTATCAGTCAACATCCAATAGAAAATAGGCATAAAAACCAAAAAAATGCAGAATGGAGCAGCCAGGGCCAAGTGCGGCACACATCAACAACCCCTGCAAGCCACCCAACATCCAGGATGACCAGGATGAGAGCCAGGATGCCTCGCTGAACCTGCATCTGCAGCCTGGATGCCTCGCTGGACCTGCGTCTGGAGCCTGAATGCCTCACTGGACCTGCGTCTCAAGCCTGGATGCCTCGCTGGACCTGCGTCTGGAGCCTGCATGCCTCGCTGGACCTGCGTCTGGAGCCTGCATGCCTCGCTGGACTGGAGCCTGGATGCCATGCTGGACCTGCGTCTGGAGCCTGGAGTGGGATGTGGAGGAGCTGTGGAGTCGATGAGCCGTGGCGGTAGACATTGAGGCGCGACGATCGCCCGTACCTGGTGGTGAAGTCTGGCAGGTCGCATGGAGACACGTTGCTGACCTGTGTGAGAAGACCGCCTTGCGCACCTTGGAGCTGTTAATAGTAGAGGCGCTCCTGTGCCCCAACGTAGGGAGGTCTGCATTGCATACTACGATCCACCACTACACCGGGGTGCAGGGAGGGGATTACCAATGGTGGGTGCCGCCTCTCTGCATCACAGGCCGGATGATGTTGGGCAGGCCGGACGCTGAGGAGGGTGAGGCCCCTGAGCTGGGCCGAACTTGTGTGGCGGGAGCGCTGCAACTTCACGCCTAAGGGGCCCCTGCTGCATCAACTGCATCGGGAGGTTCACCAGCGGACTTGGCGGCAACTGCTGTACCCAGGCTTGTGAAATCACACCTGGCTGAGGCTCCTGCTGGCTGAGTCACAGATTTGGAGAGAGTGCAGCGGATTGCGCCACAGTGTCAATGTCCAGGTAAGGAGAAGGTGGGACGCGTAGCGCAGGACGCCTGGGGTTCGAGTTACCCAGGCCTAGCACACGTAGATGACGCACCCCCAGTGGCGGCTCATCCACTATGGCGGAAGAGCGTTGCCCCACTGCTTTCAAGCAGTGCAGAAGAGGAACAATCACTATTCCCACTTCAGTGAGTGCACCCAAAAACTAACCTTTGTACCCCAAACCAAACCGTGAACCCTAAAATTCCTTTTTTGAGCCTCCAAAACACACCCCAATATTCATATTTTACCCCAATATTCATATTTTACCCCAAAACACCCCCCAATTTCCATATTTTACCCCAAAACACACCCCAATATTCATATTTCACCCCAAAACACACCCCAATTTCCATATTTTACCCCAAAACACACCCCAATTTCCTGATCAGACATCCGAAACCCATACCCACCCGAAGAACTTTTATTTACCCCATTACTGTCCTCACAATGTGTTGTAGTCAAATGCGATGTAAAGGCACCTGCGTTGTCGGAGTTGCGTTGTTAACGATGTACTGCCTGCGTTGTAATGGTCGTCTCCCGTGCCAAAGGCAACCCATAGGCTACGCCGTTTGCGTCCGTCTGCCCCTGGACCGCGCTCAGCACCAAGGAGCCTTCCTGTTGGACACTCTACCGCTACGACGCCAGCACCCTCCTCGCCATCAATCCTGGACTCCAGCTCGCCTGCCAGGACCTACCTCTGCTCTGGACCGGACGTCGCCATCGCCATCACTGATGGCTGCAGTATCACCTGCAAGGAGCACCCCGACCGTCAAGGAGGAGGCATTGCCATCACCTACAGAAGCACACTCCGACTGCCCACGCACTCTAATGACCCAAGGGTGACCATGGACCACCTAAACTCCCAGATCCGGACCAAGCCCAAGTACATCCTCTGCGGCACCCTCATGTGCAGGCCCCCCGGTACATGGCCCCCCATTCTCCGATACATTTGTAGACCTCATTGCACCCCAAGGTCTCCCATCCACCGACGACATCCTATTCGGTGAACTCAAGTTCCACCTGGACAACCCCAGTGACCAGAACACTACCCCCTCCTGGGGAAAGTCCCCTACATCAGACGCAAGCAGCAAGTCACCTCAACAAGCCATATAGCAGGACACATGGTCGAGACCATCACCTCCGCCAGCAGGAACTTCAACTACAGCCACAACACCGGACTATCCTGGACCGACCATCATTGGTAAGATCACGTCTTCACCTTGCCCACCGGACGCCACCACCATCATCGCACCCCCTCGCAGCTGGATCAAGGCCACCGAAGAACGTCTCGTCAACTCCCTCCGCACCAACACTCCACCATTGCTTCCAAACGATGACACCGCAGCGCGCAACCACCACTGATGGTTCTCCAACAGCGCCGACATTCGGGCAACCCTCATGAACGGCACTGCGTCAGTGACTTCCGCCTGCCTGATGGCAGGCGTGAGGGTGACGCAGTGCCACAGGGATAGGCTGGCCCCATGCATTGCTGGAGTTGCATCATGGTTGTGACACGACTGCAGCAATGCATGACTTTAGCGCAGAGAGAGACATCAGGATTCCTGACATAACTGTCATTACTTGCGTCATGGAGCGCTGTCCAGTGAATACAGCACATCCATGCTGTCGCAAGAAGGGCGTAGTGAGAAGTGTTGCAACGCTGTCTTGTCGCAGCGCTGCAACACTTTTCATGACTGGGGCCCAGGAATGCGCACTATCTTATTGATGGTGCGCATTCCTGCACTGTAGTTTTGTCGCAGGGCAGCGCTGCAACATTGCTTGCAGCGCTGTCCAGCACCAAAACCTGCTGAGATGAGGCCCGCAAGTGTTATCCCCATTTTTAAGACCAGCTATTTTCTGGTCTTAAGTAACTGGCTCTAACTGCAGTTAGAGCCAGTTTTTTGGTTTTTTTGGTCTTCAGAACTTCAGGGAGCCCCTTGTGAATATGGAGTAGTGGGGTTTGCAGCCGTTTTTGCACGGGAACGCCTCTCCTGCATATAATTATCGCTAACAGAAGTAGTGATCTTTACAACGGACGTTTTCGCCTAAAAACTGACGCTAACGGCTGTTAGCGACAGCTTGGTAATAGGGCAGAAAAGTGCCGCTAACTTGTGAATATGCCCCTCATTCTTTAGCAACAGCCAGGCTCCACCAGGAGAGGGGGGCATGCAAGCAGGGTAGGAGCAGATGACTTCTTAATGGGCTTTGCTAAATGCAGAATATAGTTCTTTACCAAAAAATGCTAACATTAAAAGTGGTCCCACAGTATGCATGCTTTTCTACGGTAATTCCAACTTTTAATATGACCACAAAAAGTTTAATTAGAATATAAAAAATGCAATGATTTTTGAAAGAGCATATATTTTTAATCATCTGGGATAATTCATTATTTATTTTGGTTGTGATGATTTTATAACCATTTTGTTTTAAGCTTTAAGAGCTGTGTTTCAAAGTAAAGGGTTAAAAGGGGCAATGGTGAATATAATTCCAAAAAGCAGGTAGATTTACAAATGTCTTCTGCACTGTCACCTCCCATTTGGCAAGAGATCCGTGATATTTATTAGTAAACTCAGTTCCAGTGAATAACTCGTTTACATTGCATAGAGTTACTCCAAATAGGTATGGCTTTAACATTTCCATAAGGCGTGTTTAACTCAGAGGCAGGCAGGCAGGCAGGAAACAGAACCACCAGTGCTTTAAGTGAGATGAAATATAATGTTTGTGTGAGTGGGGAGGTCTGTAAAAGGGAGGCTACCAAAGAAGCGTACATAGGAATAATTTCCAAGATCGATGCCCTCTGTGATTAAGGATGTGGATTAAAACATAAAAGCAAAACCCTGTACTTCAGACAGTGTGCCGACTGACCAGTATGTGGGTGCCACTGAGTTTTCTGTTACTGCATCCAGATTTATCACACAACAACATACACCTAGAGCAAGCCAGAACTATTGCCAATGCTCATTAGCAGAGTCTGAGAAATGAGTAAAATCAAATTGCTTTATGTATATAATAAAAATAAAAATATTTTATTTCTGAAAATATTAGACTGAATTTAACATTACTCATGTCTGTGGACAGGGTAGTGGTCTTCAAAGTGTCTTGTTCACTCCTGGTCTTCCCTTCACACCACTTTGCTCTATAGTCTCCCAGTCTCTTATTCTTTTACATAACATGGTAATTGCAATAGCCAATTAAGTGGCCATTGCCCTGTGCGACCTACATAGAGGCCAAGGATTGGATGATCATGTAGTGTGAACACCATGACCCACTGACAGGCACTGTGAAAAACTTGCACTGCATTCAGCCTCAGCTACAGGTGTCTCAGTCGTGCCCAGTCTTGACATACATCCACAACTTGAGCCCACTCAGGCACCTAGAAGACTCTTGTGGGCATATTTACAAGACCCTATTGCCACTACAGCGTCACTTTTAGTGACGTTGTGGTGGCCATAGGGGCTTCGCATTATTTACAAGGCAGCGTTAAGCCACTTAACATGGCTTAACGCTGCCTTGTAAATAAGGCACCCTTTCATGCTGTACTTAGCGTGAAAGGAGAGCGTTCCCTCGCAACACCCATTGATTTTGACGCTGCCCCATATTTACAAGGGTGGCGTAAATAAGGGGCAGCACCAAAATTAAGACCAGGGAAACCTTGTCTTAAACAGGCAAAACGAGGAGAAATGCTTTATTTCTCCTCGTTTTTACTGTTTCCATGTGTGCTGCGTTGTGCAGCACACATAGAAACAGTGAATTGCCATTGATTGTTTATGTGCAGGAAGGTGACCCTTCCTGCACATAAACAATCCCAAAAAAATGACATTTTGCAACTTCTATGTGTGCTGCATTAAGCAGCACACATAAATTAACAAAAAGCCATTGAAAGATTGTTTATGTGCAGAAAGGGAGACCTTCCTGCACATAAACAATCTTCCCCTCAACGTAGACTCCCTTGCACTGTGGTGCAAGGGTGCCTGCATTGGCGCTAGGCTGCTAAGTTTAGCACCAGCGAAGGGGGAAATGCAGAGCTGCACCATATTGTTGTAAATATGGTGCAGCCCTGCGTTTCTGAAGTGGCGGAGCGCTGCGTTAAGCCAAGGAGGCTAACGCCGCGCTCCGCCACTTTGTTGTACATATGCACCCAAGGGGCACAGTGTGCACCATGCAAGAGCTGTATGTTGCATTAAGCAAGTACAGAAACAAATCTGGGAAAGCAAGTACTCCTAGGGACTGCAAGATGAAATAAAACACATGAAATGTAACCTGGAAAGCATCGTTAACATGGCAGAAGCACAGCTTGTTAACACGATGGAAAGCATCGATTTCTCACAGTACTATTTTATAAGGTTTTTTTTAGACGGAATATTACAAACTCAGTGCTATTTGTCTTTGTGTCAGTTATTCATATTGGATCATGCAAGCTGGACTCTTAATTCTCACAAGCCAATGTATCCGAAGAACAAATAAAACTTACATTTAAAAACAGTCCATTCTTTTCACACTGATTGACTTTGCACAGTCTGCCCAGTTTCTACAAAGTGGTTTTGTGAAAAAGTTGCATCAATAAATAAGCACATTCAGTTCTGTTTCTGAAGTTCTTTTTCAGCAAACCGTCTCTTCACATTTGTCGCATGTATCCCACACGAATGAGCTGCTTTGTGCTACCTTGGGCAGCAGCTGCAGACCCTCGCCAGTAGGGCTTGTAATCAGACAGGGTCCAAAGGTGCAGCTGCATGTCATAATTTATATACTGCTCTTAACAAAGTGAGAGCCTCTCTCAAAGTGCGGTCCCTCCAGATGCTAAGAAAATATGAAAAAGAAATCCCGCCAGATGCTTATAAAATATGAAAGAGAAACCTGTTTGGTTTGAAACAGGAAAAATAAACCAACTTCTGATTTAACTTTGTGTACACGCTCAAACTGCGTTGCTGGGCGGGCCCGCAGGCGCGTCTCTTACGGGGAAAACGAAATTCGTTTTATTTATTTATATGTCTACTTACCTCTATTCGGACGTATTCCGTACTTTACTACCCCCCACCCTGCCCCTCCCCCGCCCCACGTCACCGCCCAGCAGCACTCCCACCACGGGCCGCTACTGCTTTTATAGCATCCTGAAGAAAGGATTTTATACAGTTGTTCATGGTTGCCACAGAATAAACCAATGAGAATGAACTATAGTGAAACAGTTGCAAGAAAATACATTTCAAATGTCTCTCAATTCTACAACATGGAGCTTCTCACTGACACCACCTGTACTAGAACAAATATTGCTAAATTTTGTATGATTCTGCTAAAACAGCTAGGGGGAAGCCTTGAACATGTACAAATCTGCTGAAATTACATTTTAATATCATTTGAAAGGTTTTTGTCCTGTGAAAAGACATTCAAACTTCATTTTACTGAGACATAAAAATACAAGTTTGTCCACGTGATACAGAACGTTGGTAACAAACATCACAAACAAAATGGACTATGAGTTCTACAATTTTGTGGTAGCTCGAGTTTGATTTTTCATTAGTACGATGCATTTATTCTTGAAAAAAGAAAGTTTCCATTTGTATCAAACAATGAAGCATTTCTTAGGAAAATTGGAATTAGGTTTTAGGGCGGGACTATTTTCAGCATCTTGTTTTGATAAAATATTATGCCAAAATATGGGAGGGAAATTCAGTTACTTTCTCATGCGGCAGTCCTGATCTCTTTCCTTACATTATGCAGTGCTGAGGTGAAGCCTTCTACTAGTCACCTTTCCCAAGCACCCTTTGTCTCTTTCCGATGTTCCCCCTGAGTACAAACTCTTATACTATGAAAAGGGAAATAGAATTCCATCACTTCCTATTTATTTTAAGCAACTCTTCAGGGTGGACTTTTTTCAGCACTGTGCATTCACCAGTGCATGTTTGAAAATTTGAATTATGTACTTTTTTTCTTAATTGGTACTTGGGCTCACTTATTTCACAGTCGGTGAACCGACCCATTCGCCGTACGTACCTTGGAGAGCAACTTTAGCATTTTGTTGAATAGAGACACCTCCTCTTAAATATTGAGGGGGTATGAGGTTTCTGGGCATTAATCTGGTTAGTCAGATTGACAAAATCACTTCTTAAGTGAGCAGATTTAATTAGGGAGTGGTGGAGAGGACCCTTTCTCTTTAGGTGTTGGATTATTTATTTATTTATTGATTGATTTGGAGTGGTGCAGATGGGACGCAGAAGAGAATAGTTGCGAGTAACCATCTGCACACAAGGTAGTGGAAAATGTCTCTTACCTGTTCAAATGTGCAGAGATTTAAACAGTTCCTAGTGAAAGAATCCATGATTTGTAAGAATGCCTAATTTACTTTGTAAAGATTTTAATGTGACATATAGTAAAGTTTACTTCACATAACCTAAAAGCATTTTAGAATCTTATTGTAAATATTTTTATGAGTGTAAGACTCATTCTGAACATTAAGGGATCGAGTCCTGACTCTTCCGTCATGACTCTGCAAAATACATGTTCCATTACAAAGAGTATCAGTGTTCAGGTCCTGGGTCTGGTGACTTAGTGGAGTGATGCATCCCCTCCAAACACTTATGTTTGATTTCATGGCCACAGGTTTGAATCACATCATCATCAACTTTATTTTGGTTCGAGGGAACCATAAAGGTACACTGTAACACATCTCATGATACATAAAAAAAACATGATAAGGAAAATACTTCGTTCACAACAATATACATGAGTTAAAATAGGTTAAAATCACGATGCATCGTTTTGCAATAGGAAGCACAATATGGTACCTCCAAGCTGAATAATTTCCAGATGGACAAGAAACTTCAAACAGAAACCTAAAAATAGGTGCTAAAAGGGTCCATTATGCCACCCTAAAATCCAACATTGCAATCTTTATTTAGGGTTCCGACAGAGCTCAAGCCATTGTGAGTAACTTAAAAGTACAGAGAACATACAGAAATCCATATGTCAGAAAAAGCAAATAAAACCATATTGTTTATGCTTGCAGTGAAAGACACAATGGGGTACCTCCGATCTAAGAGATTCCAAGATGGGCAAAAATCTCAGACAGAAGTCTAAGAATAAGCTCTAAAAGGGTCTGCCATACCGTCCAGACAGCTAGCATTACAATCTGATTTGGGGGTTTCCACAGAGAGCTAACCGTTATAGATATGCTTAAAGTGCACAGTGCATACAGAAAGGATAAAATATATACCAATCAAACATTAATACCTGAAAGTCACCCTCACAAAGTGATATTTGTCCCAACAGCCTTCAATCTAATGTGCTCAGAGCTATGTGCCAAGTTTCTAGCTTGAACAGCAGACAGAGAGGAGGATGCAGCGATCACGCTGTTTTGCATAGGCACAGCAGAAAAATAAAACATGTTCTTAATTTTCAGCAGTTTGGCACCCCAAGGCACATACATTGTTGTAAGTGCCATTACTTTTGCTCCACGTACAAGTGAATGCAGCTAATGGCAAAATCCCTAGCCTAAATTTAATTAACAGGGATCTCGCCAATGGGGCACTCACATAGTCCATGAATTCTTCAAACTGAGAAACACATTTGAGGGACAAGTAAGAATCAGCCAGACTACCCGAGGCAACAGACGAGATTCTGCTGCAAGAAACAATATTCCAATAACTAAGTCTGGCACTTTCTTGGGTGCTCTTGGTTATAGAGGAAGGATTCAGTCAGTATTCAGACAGTCAAAGCCTGATCAACCAGGGTTTTATATGGGAGACACAAGGAATCGAAGATGCCAAACAATTATCTACTATATCCTTGAGATAGTCTTTGTACAGGGCCATTTCCTCTGTCGTCCAGAGCCTGATCCAATATAAAATAGGTTTTAAGCAGGCTATGTCAGAAAAATGTCTGAGATTTAGATCAAACCTCAAAGGTGATAGGGGGGTCTCAGTAGGTCCACTCAGCACTTCATCCTTCCAAGGTCGATAGGATGAGTACCATTGACTGAGTAACAGTGAACACATGTTGTTCAGAACCGAAATGCCCTGGGGGTGAATGCTTGCTTTACAAAATACATCTGTAGCAATTGCAAGTGTTTTTATAGTAGCTTCATGGGTGCTGATTGTAGTGACAATTGGAGAAGCACTTGTGGAATCAGAGACATGTTTCTCCCTCTTCTCATGGAAGGAGAAAGTTCTTCAGAAAATATGTCAGGGGACAGTTATGAATGTTGGTGTATTCTATCTCTGAAATTTACAGCCAACAACAGGATAAGGACAGAGGTGCTTCTCCTGTCAGATCCGATTCTTTACGTTGATTCTGTACTTCCACTTCCTCTGTTATATCCTTGTGGTCTTCTCTAAACTATGATAATGATTATGGCAACTTAATAGCACGGTCCTAAAATTGTAAGGGAATTCAGCAATTCATGATTAACATTGAGGGAAGAAATACCATGAAAAGACTTCTGTTCTAAGGCCAAGGGTGAAAAAATACCTTCCCCGAAGTGATTGTGGACCGTTTGCTGGCAGACTGGACTGGCTAAACAGCATCCTGACTGAGGATGTAGTCATTTGAGACTCAGTGTTTTATCTCATGGACAGAGAAGCCTTAAATGCTTTGGTGTGCTGCATTAAGTAGGAAGTGGAATGAGGGATGCTGGATGAGGAGGTAGTGTTCAGATAACTTACAGTAATCTTCATTACTCTGATTATGCATTTCTCATCCCATTACTCACAAATTCCCACACACCTGAGGGCTTCTTATTGGGTATCGCAGCTTATTAATATGAGGAAGTGATGGTATTCTATTTCCCTTTAAATAGGTACGGGGTGGATTCCCATGGGGACATTAGAAAGAGAAAAAGGACACTTGGGTAAGGGAATTAGTAGAAAGCAGGACCTCAGCACTGCAGGAAGTAAGTACTGGTTTGAGGAATGCTGAATCAGAGTCATGAAAATTGCCGGTAAGTAATCTAGACATTTGTCGAGAACCTAATTGACACATATCTCCCTGGACCTCTTTTGATTTGCTAGCACAGTCCAATGCATGGTAGGCGTACAACTTTAAAGAAATGTGAGTCATTCCAGCGCATTCAAGGGATGAACAGGTAATCCAAATAAATCTGAAATACTGAGCTAATCTAGATGCAGGCAGGCCATCTGTTACTAAAATAGAAGTTGCCAATTGGAATAAGAAAACATGCTGTAGTTACACATTAAAAAGAGATTCACTCTTTCTTTACCTGCTGAAAAACATTTACTCTGGCAACCAGAAACATTTACAGAATCAGTATGAGAGTTTTAATTAACCCAGAGATCAGGTGTCCCACCTGTCCCACGTGTCCAAAAACAGTACCATTTTTGAGCACCTCTGCCTGTTAGATAACAGTGACGTGTTTATGAAACACAAGAGAGACAAAACTTTTAAAAAACACAGTTTGAGGTGTTGTAAATTCAGACATACAAAAACCCTCTTAGCTGCCACAGCAGGATTTGCATAGCTGCGGTGTCTGTATGTTTCCTTTACTGAAGGCCTCCCTATGCTTTCTTTGGACTTAGAAAGTAGCTATATTTCAGGTCACCAATCAAACAGCACATAATGCCCCGGTACTTACCGGTAATCTTCATTACTTCGAGTCCTAGTCTTCCTCGCCACAGTAATTACGCATGAGCTTTAGCCTCCCACATTACCTCCAAAGTAAAAGTCAGCATATTAGCCTCCCATCCCTCCAATATGGCTGCCTCCTATATCCACCAATCATATAAAAGGAGCGACCACCCACCAGAAAAACCTGCAACCAAAGTCACATAAATACATGACGCCCCACATAACAGGGCTGGAGGGATGGGAAACTATACTGTGGCGAGGAAGACTAGGACTCGGAGTAATGTAGATTACCGGTAAGTAACCGGGGCATTACCTCCTCGTCCGTCTTCCTCGCCACCGTAATTCACGCATGAGCAGATACCAAAGCAAGCATCAGCTTCATGAATATCAGAAGAGAAGCCAACACTCAGGAGAGATTGCAACACCCTGTTTAATACACACACAGGAACATCAAGGTGCATCAGCACCCAGCACAGAAGTAGCAATAGAAACAGAGACACCACCCCCAATCTCCAGCCTGTAATGCTCCATAAAGATATGAGGAGTAGTCCAAGTGGCCGCCCTGAAAATATCCTCCATGGATATACCCTTAAAAGCAGCCCACAGCACAGCCACCAATCTTGTCAAATGGCCCTGAATTGGGTTCTCCACCACCGTGCCCTGCGACTCATATGCCACCAGAATGGCCTGTTTGAGCCAACGACTAAGGGCAGAATTGGAGGGCTTCAAGTCATGCCTGCCTAGACCAAACGTGACAAAGAGACTGTCCCCTTTACAGAACGGTCCTGTCCATATCAACTACACAAACAATGCCCTCTTCACATCCAAGCGATGTAAGGGAGACTACTCCTCCTCAGAGTGAGGTTCAATAAAAAAAAAACAGGCAGCACCACCTCAGCAGACCTGTGAAAAAATAAAGCCATTGTAGGCACAAAAGTAAGGTGAGTTCTTAACACCACCATATCATCCAAAAACTGCAAAAATGGGGCAGACCGCAAAAAAGATCCCAACTCACCAATCCTCCTGGCCGATGCAATTGCCACCAAAAAGACAACATTTAAAGTCAGCAACTTCAAGTCCATGGAATCGAGAGATTCAAACAGACACCCCAGCAATGCCCTCAGTACCAACGGCAGATCCCACAGAGGGGCAGACAACACCGACTGTGGCCACCTCAAAGCCAGAGACCCCAACAAACGAGACACCAGAGGCTCCAGCTTATCAAAAAAGAGGACACTTAAAAGCTCTAAGAGCAGCCCACTGAGCACGGAGCATAGAATGGGCCAAACCCAGGTCAAAGCCATCTGACAAAAAATCCAGGACCCTGACAAAATCCACATCCTCAACAAGAAAACCCTTTCTCAAACACCCAGCATCTGGGAACACCCCCTACTCATCAGACTCCTCCGTTCAAGAACCAAGCCTGAAGATGCATCGACTGGAACACCTGGAAAGGGAGCTGGGGACCCATCAATGCATATGGCTGATAAGGAATCCCCCAGCACGCCCTAACCACCAACTCCAAGAGGGAAAACCAAGGGTGTTGCCTCCACCCTGGAACCACCAGAATCACCAAGGCCTTGTCCAGCTTGATCTCCTGCAACACTGCCAGAATCAGGGGAACCGAGGGAAAGGCATACAAGAGATCCAGAGGCCATTGGAAGGACATTGCATCCACCTTCTACGCCCCCGGGCAAAAACAAGGGAGCTTCAAATTTCCCAGGGAGGCAAACAAGACCACCGTCGAAGACCCAAACTTTCTCCTTAAACTCAGGAACACCTCCGGAGTCAACGACAGGGAACTCATGGACGGAAACACCGAGCTGAGCCTGGCTGCCACCACATTCTCCCTGCCCGGCAAGTAGATGGCAGACAGGGACCTCAATTCCACTTCCGCCGAGGAGCAAATGACCCGATTAAGACAACAGAGGGATTTCACCCAGCACCCTCCTTGATGATTCAAGTAACTCATGACAACCTGGTTGTCTGTCCAGACCTGCACATGCTGATCTGCCAGATGTGGAGCAAAAGCCAAGAGACACAAGTGAACTGCCTTCAGCTTCTTGTAGTTGGAAGAACAAGCCGGCAGAATACCACTTGCCCTGTACCGATTAATTCCCCTAGGTAGAACCCCGGCCCAACAGACTGGCATAGGTTGTCACAATGTGGGTGGGAACCACCTGAGAATTCTGACCCTGGGACAGATTTACCTTGTTCAACCACTGACTCAGGTCCTCTCTGACCTGCAGAGTCACAGGCACCCCCTGGTGATAAACCTGACCACTCGGAAGCCAGTGGGACAACACATGGTTGATCACTGGATACATATGTAAGCCGGCCCAGGGAAGAACCATCAGTGAAGCAGACATAAGCCCCTGAACCCTCAACCAATGGCTTACAGGAGGACAGTCCAGAGACAACAATTCCTGAATCTCCGACACCAGAGTCATTTTTCTGGACTTGGGCAGGAACACCTTCCCCAACAAATTCCTGAGCCTGGCCCCAATGTAAGTCAGATCCTGAGTTGGAGTGAGGCAGGACTTGTTCAGATTCACCAAAAATCCATGGTCCCCCCAGCATCTTGCAGACCTCCATGATATGTTGTACTGCCTTTGGAAAAGAAGAGGCAGAAATCAGGAGATCATCCAAATACGGTAAAAAGCTCGGATCCTACTTCCATCTGAAAATCAAGAGCCTCTACGACCACTTCAACGACCAGACACCTGACTCTGAAACCACCTCCCTCTCCTGCAACGCCAGCCAGCCTACCATCTCCTCCTGGACCACAGTCACCACCGAAGACACCACCTCGACCATGAAAGGCATCCATTCAGGGGCCCCCACGGACCCCTGCCCACCGCACATCTACCACAGAGCCGCCATCACTCCAGAACCACAACGCACCATCAACACCACCCTCACGACCGGCACCTTTCCCGACGACTGGAAATGTGCAGAAGTCAGACCCCTGCTCAAGAAGCCCTCAGCAGACCCCACGGACCTTAAGAACTACTGACCCATCTCCCTCCTTCACTTCGCTGCCAAAGTCACCGAAAAGATTGTCAATGCCCAGCTAACAAAATTCATTGAAGAAAACACCATCCTCGACCCCTCCCAATCCGAATTCCGCAACAACCGCAGCACCGAGACCGCTCTACTCGCCGCCACAGAAGACATCCGCAACCTCCTCGACCAAAGACACACCGCGGCACTGATCCTACTCAACCTCTCCGCAGCGTTCAACACCGTCTCCCACCGCACACTCACCGCCAGACTCCACGACACCGGCATACAGGGAACTGCCCTCGACTGGATCCGCTCCTTCCTCACCGGCAGAACTCAAAGGATCAGACTGCCACCCTTTCTCTCAGAACCCACGGAAATCAACTGCGGAGTACCCCAAGGATCGTCGCTCAGCCCCACGCTCTTCAACATCTACATGGCCCCCCTTGCCGCCATCGTCAGACAGCATGGACTCAGCATAGTATCCTACGCCGACGACACCCAGCTCATCCTCTCCCTCACCAAGGACACGGTCACCACCAGACTCAACTTCCAGGAAGGAATGAAGAACGTCACAGCCTGGATGAGCAGCAGCTGCCTGAAGCTCAACTCGGAGAAGACAGAGGTCCTCGTCCTCGGACCCTCCCCCTCTGCATGGGACAACACCTGGTGGCCCACTGCACCCGGCAGCCCTCCCACCCCCACAGACCACGCCCGGAACCTCAGCATCATACTCGACTCCTCCGTCTCCATGACCCGACAGGTCAACGCCGTCGCCTCCAGCTGCTTCAACACCCTCTGCATCCTCCGAAAGACCTTCAAGTGGATCCCCCGAATCACGGAAGACTGTCACCCATGCACTTATAACCAGCAGAATGGACTATGGAAATGCCCTCTACGCCGGAATCAACAAATCCCTGCTCCACAAACTCCAGACCATCCAGAACACCGCAGCCAGACTTGTCCTTGGAATCCCACGACAGGAACACATCACCCAGCACCTGCGCAAACTCCACTGGCTCCCCGTCAAGAAGAGAGTCACGTTCAAGATACTCACCCACGCCTACAAATGCCTCCACAACACCGGACCCCAATACCGCAACGAGAGAATCTCCTTCCACGTACCCAAGAGAAAACTCTGATCCGCCGACCTTGCCCTCGCCGAAACCCAGCACATCCGCAGAGCCAGAACAGATGAACGAGCCTTCTCCTACATCGTGGCCAAGACCTGGAATGAGCTCCCGATCGACATCAGACGCGCCCCCTCCCTGAACATCTTCAAGAAGACGCTCAAGACCTGGCTTTTCGACTGAACGGAGCTGCTTACATCCCCCCCAGCGCCTTGGGACCCTCACGGGTGAGTAGCGTGCTTACAATTCCCCTGATTGATTGATTGATTGATAATCCCCCTACCATGCAAAACACCAATCAGGGGAGCCAAAACCTTAGTAAAGACCCTTGGGGATGAACAAAGACCAAAAGGCAATACCTTGAACTGGTAATGTCGACCCAAGACACAGAAGCGCAGAAAACGCTGCGAGACCTGATGGACCGGGACATGGAGAGCGGCATCTTGCAGGTCCAGGAAAGCCAGAAACTCCCTCTGATTAATGAAGGGTAGAATGAGTTGAAAAGAGACCATCTTGAGCTTGACAACGGGAATGAACTGATTCAGCCACTTCAGTTCCAACACAGGCCTGAGATCGCCCTTACGTTTCTCGACCAGAAATAGAATAGAATAAACCCCTTCTCCTTCCTGCAGAGGAGGAGCTGTAATTACAGCTCCTTTGTCCAAAAGACTGCGAACCCCTTCCAAGAGGGCATGCCACTTTAAACCTTCCCAGGGACAAGGCGTGACCTGAAAAACATCGGGACGGTTCTCTGAAAAACCAATCTGGTACCCCTCTGTCACCACTTTAAGCACCCACTGGTCAGATACAGACTGCTGCCACTTCCCGGAAAAGAGAGAAAGGCGACCCCCCACCGGAGTTTGCATGACAGCCATATAGTCAGGGCTTGGAGACGGCTGAGAAAGAGAAAGCAAACGAGGGACACTGTTATTTGTCAGTGGAAGGAGCACCCCGGCCACGTCCCCTGCCACGAAAGGGCCGGTTAGATTTCCTTTGACGGCCCGGACCCAAAGCCCTCCTGGAGCTAAAGAATTTAGGTTGGACAGTTTTTTCAGGGGTCAGCAGTTTGCGATCCTCCACAGACTTTTCCACCATATCCTCCAAAGTAGGACCAAACAATTCCACCCCAGAAAAAGGGATCTCCATCAGTAACCCCTTCTGGGCTGCATCATCCTTTTTCATGACCTTAACCACATTTGGCGCCGAGGAGTGACAGATGATCCAGCCGTAGAAGCAGCCGCACCCAAGGAGTCGAAAGATATGTCAGACAAGAGCCTGACCTGCTGTTCCATTAAAGCCAGTGTAGGTGAAATGTCCCCCACTTGGTCCATCAACTCCGCCAAAGACTGGAAATCCTTGAGGAGGGACTGAATAGCATACGTAGAATAGGCATCTGCCCTAATAGCAAAATTAGAAGCAGAAAAAGCACACTTTACAGCAGTGTCAACTCTCCTATCAACAGGGTCCCCAGGAGAGGCATCTTCAGAAATGATCGCACCCTGGGAGGCCAGCCCTGCCATAAAGGAATCCACCTTCACAGAAGCAGGGAATTTTTCTGCAAAGTCCTGCAAAGGATAACACTTTGCCAAAAAACGGGGAAACCCAGCATTATCCACATCTTTCCAGTACAGAACAATGGAGCGGCAATGACTCAGGTTCCTTCCTTTCAGTGATACTGGAAGAAAAAATCAGCGTCCTCCTCAGGCACCACCGTATCTGGAAACATTTGGAGGCATATTTACAAGGGAATGGCGGAGTGTGGTGTTAAGCAGAAGATGCTAATGCCATGCTCCGTCATTCCGAAAATGCAGGGATGAGTCGTATTTACAAAGATATGGGACATCCCTGTTTTTTCCCCAGCGCTTGCGCTAAATTAAGCTGTTGAGCGGCAACGCAGACACCCTTGTACCATAGTGCAAGGGTGCCTGCGTTGAGGGAATGATTGTTTATGTGCAGGAAGGTGTTTCTTCCTGCACATAAACAATCACAAATGGTGATTTGAAACTTCTATGTGTGCTGCATTGTGCAAAAACGAGGAGAAATAACACATTTCTCCTCGTTTCGCCATGTTAAGACCAGGTTTTCCCTGGTCTTAATTTTGGTGCAGCCTCCTATTTATGCCACACTTGCAAATAGGACGCAGCATCAAAATCAATTGGTGTTGCGGCGGAACGCCCACCGCAACACCCATTGCCCACCCCTTTCACGCTAAGTATAGCGTGAAAGGGTGTCTTATTTACAAGGCAGCGTTAAGCCAGGTTAAGTGGCTTAACGCCGCCTTGTAAATGAGGCAAAGCCCCTATCGCCACAGGAACGTCTTTAAAAGTGTTGTTCCTGTGGTGATAGGGGCTTGAAAATTTGGCCCAAGTTCCTGCAAATGTGCTGAAGGACCGCCTTCAACTCTGAACCCTGCAAATTGCGCCCTTTTAGGTCCACATCATCCTCCCCATCAGAATCAGCCTAGGCCCCATGTTCAATACGAGGCCGCTTAGCAGGAGGAACAGGCTCCCTGTCCTTAAATGCAGCAGCTACAGCAGCCTGAATCATCTGCAGAATAGTACCCAAAGAAGGAAGCTGCTCAGGGGCTCCAGCCTCCTCCTCCAGATGATGTGTCTTTTCACTAGCTTCGCAACTTGTCTCCACACTGCAGACCGTCATGCCCAGTAACTGCCAATTTCCTTCTTATATCCTCAATCAGCAAACACCTGATGCTGAAAACTACATGGTTGCCAAGGAAATGGTCTCACAAGCCACTGCGGTCACTGATGCCTACTTAAATTTGAAGCATGCACGCAGACATTAGGTCATAAAACGGCACCAATGCCCACTTGCGAAAACGTAGACGGATTGGCCAACAGCCCTGCACACTCGCTCATGCGAGCGAGAAACAGCCAGCCAATCTTATCGGGAACCGTGAAGCACCAATCAAGTCAGACCGTGACCTTCCCCAGAGTCTGCTCTAGCAGTAACACCAGGGCAGAGTCATAGCAGAGTGTGCCAGCTCCTAATACAGCCTCGGTGAGAATGCCCCAATGAGACCACCACCGCACTCCCCTTGAGTCTGCTCAAGTAGGACAACCTGTACTGGGGAGTGCGAACCTGGACACACAACGATAAACAAAAGTAAGATACCCAGACATGCCTAGCAATACCCTGACCCCACATGAGCCAGAGTCTGCTACAGCAAGACTACACTCCCCACTAACCTGCAATCTTCCCACGCAGCACTCGGAGTACTTGTGCAGAAACAGAAAAACTGGTTTTCCTGGTAGGTGGTCGTTCCTTTTATATGATTGGTGGATAAAGGAGGCAGCCATATTGAAGGGATGGGAGGCTCGTATGCTGACTTTTGCTTTGGTGTTTCTGTGGGAGGCTAAAGCTCATGCGTGAATTACTGTGGCGAGGAAGACGGACGAGGAGGTAATTTCTTCTATCCTCCCACCAGTTGTGGCCTAATCTGTATAATTTATCCTGCTACTGGCCTAAATGAACTTAAACTCTACTATTTAGCAGGTGGCCGGTGAAATGCATAAAAACGTCACAATTTATCCGTTCTCTGCAGTGGCGGCTCGCAGAGGGAGTGCTGCGGGGCGCTGGGGCGGGGTGGGGGAGGGGTAGGGTGGGGGGTAGTGGAGTCGGACATACGACGGCCAGGAGTAAAGTAAGTAAATAAATAAATAAAACTATTTTCCTTGCGCTCGCTGTTTTTTAGAAATAGCTGAGGAATCAATTTTAGGGTTCATTATAAAATTAAAATCTCCCCCTATAATCACTTCACCAGGAATTTGAATTAGAGATTGGAAATGTTCTTCATGTGGTAAAGGATTATCTTCTGCTGGGGCATAGATGCTAACAAAAGTTAAAAGTCTATTTCCAAGACTGCAGGTAGCCCAGCACCACCTTCTACTCCGATCACTTACAAAAGTGACCACCTCTGCTTGGAGTTTTTTACCCACAAAGATCGCCGTACCGCGATGAGATGCAGAGGAGGAGGAAAAGCCCCAATATGCTGCCCAGGATTTAAACATAGGAAAATCTACTAGCTTTCCAGCCGATATATGAGTCTCTTGGATTAGAATAACAGCTGGATTTTCTGTCTTAATCCATGATTCGATGGCCCGCATTTTCTTTTTATTGTTAAGACCATTGACCTTAAAAGAGACCACCTTTAAAATTTCCTTTTTATCCATTAGCAGATGGCACAATATGTTCCTAACGGGATTATGAAGTAGGCTAAGGTGTGCTGAAAAAATATGGCATCGATCAATGACCCCAACCTTACCTTAACAAGATATAAATTTATAAATAGTAATTGGATGAATCTAAATTTTACAGATGGATTTCTTTTTTCCCTCATGCTTCCCATTCCACCCACGTGCACCCCCCCCCCTCCCCTGAAAGCCACGGTGAGCAGTCCACCGTCCCTGCTCACACCTAACAGGCTAACCCAACTCCCCATAACTGGCACTATGACTTGTGCCAAGTGCTACCGGCCTACCTACCCCTCCCCCCTCCTTAAGTGAAAGAAAAAAGAAAAAAAGGACAGAAAAAAGTGGAAAATAACAAGAGAAGAGATGAAATAGGGATGTCAGCCCCAGAAAGTGTCTAAAAGGACAGAACATCAGACTTAAAAAACAAAAAAAAGAGATAAATGAGAAACTAATGTCATCTACAGTTTTACACGCCCAGGCTCAGGTCCGTGCACAAATCGAAGCAATCAGGTTTTACTTGAAGAAATTTGTTGCAATAATTCCTGTGCTTCGGGGTCATTGCAGAATACATGAAATCTGCCTTTTACTAGCACTTTTAATTTGCTCTGTAGGGCAATCATTGCCTGCGCTCCCTGTTCTTTGAATAGGTGTAACATTTTAACGAACTCTTTCCGCCTTTTGGCTGCGGAGGCAGACATGTCAGGGAAAATACGACAAAGTGAAACCTCCGAGGAGGTAAACTGTCGCTGCTTTATGGCTTTGGCTAGAATTTGTTCCTTGACCCTGTAGTCCCCAAAGTTGACAAGGATCGTCCGCGGAAATTTGGCATTAGGAGAAAGATGCGCAGGCACCCGATGGGCTCGCATAAGAGTCAAGTCTCCATTATAATCCGGGAGGACATTTTTTTTAATGAAAGAATCAACCCATTGTAATGTCTGCTGGCCCTCCAGGCCTTCCGGAATACCAAGGATACGGAGATTGGAGCGTCTGGAGTGATTCTCCAATTCCTCAAGTTTATGCTCCATTGCCGATTTTTGATTCTGATAGGTTGCAACTTTATCGGTCATGATTGAAACTTGATCCTTCAATTGCGAGATCCTAGTCTCTGCTTCAAGAAGACGCACCGGGACCTGAGCCATGTTTTCTTCGATTTTAGTGAGGCGGGCATGGATTGCAGCAATTTCCACAGATTGCGAGATTTTAAACTCTCGGATCTCCTCCAGAATCAAATTGAGGAGACTTTTGGCATCCCATTGCATAGTGAAGGATCTATTGTCTTGAGAGGAATTTTCCTGGATCAGATACGAGCCACATTCTGATTGTAGCACCAAAGGGTCAGAGGATATGATCTTATCTGGTACAGCCAGCCCATCGTCTACGGAAACGGAAAGTCCAGATGGGCTCCCCCCTGAAGGAGGCGAAAGTTGAGCCGGGGGTTGTGAAGGAGGGTGACTGCCACCACTAAGAAATCCATCCTTACTAATGTTAGGAGGCAGATTGGCTGATGATAAAACACTTCCTGTCTCCTCTGCAGCAGATGTTAATCCGGACTTAGCTTTAAAGAATAAAGGCTATTTTTTAAGATCCTTGGATAGCCCAGCCTCCACCCCAGGGGTCATTGACTTTGGATCGACGGTATCTTGAGAAGTAGAGGGACCTGCCCCTGGAGAAGCCATAGGGACTGGGCTAGTGCTTGAGTCTAGATCAGCAGAGGCACCCCCCGGATGATCTTGCTTAGAAGACTCTGAAGTTGCCATCTCAGAATTTTCTGGGAGCAGTCCCAAATCTTTCCCTAGGGCTGCGGTGGGATTTGCCCGAGCTGCTGCTTGACCCACGCGTTTTTTGACCCTTTGAACCAGAGCTGGGGAATTAGGATGGGCTGCAGCAGTACTTCTAGAGAGGTTTCACATATTGAAATTGCCAAGGTTAGTTGTAATTAGAGCTTGGAGCAAAAACAAAAAAAGGAGAAAAAGGGGGGCTTAGGCACAAGGAACTCCCCCAGTGACCCTCAACCAGGAAGTACACGGGGCCTCATGCACCAACAGGCAGCCGGGCAGGCAAAGCTCATGTACTTGCCCCCTTGGTGAGAAACCTGGTGGTCCCTGATGGCACAGAAAAAAAAAAAACAATCTCAAGAGGTCGCAAGTTGTTTCAAGCTTTAAAAATGATACAACACGAATCAAAACCTCTTAATGCGCCCTCAATGTCCACTGCATCATTCCAATACTATTCCAGAGCAGCTCTCCTTGGGAAGCCGAGTGCACAGAGCTTCAAGTTGACAAGGCTCTCACAGACCATATCCTGGATATAAACTGTGACTTAAAGTTATTGAGAAAAAAAAACAAACCTTCAGGGCATGTCTTGGCTTCCCCAGTCCTCTTAACAATGTCTTTTAAATTGCTTGCAGACCATGCGCTCAGCTGTCTTCTCCTAGCCTGAAAACGTTGTGCTAGGTCCGGCCAGAAAAGAGCAGGGAAAAGACCAGAAAGAAACAAAAGCAGCTCCCCCGGGGGTAGACACCACCAGCCTGCGAAACCGCCCAAGTGTCTGCACTCTGTCCTCTCGATTGGAACTGCGGAGTTTTCTGCAAGGCAGACCGCGGGATCACCCGAGCCTAACCGGCTCCCGTTCCTGTTTAAGGAGTCCTTGCGTCGACTTCTCCCTGCAGCGTCTCGGCCGGCATCGGCTGTCCGCCCGTCGTCATCCACAGCGTGAAAATGACATCCGTAGGTGAAAGGGGGGGCGTGGTTTACGGCGTGATCAGCCGGCAGCCATGATCCCACAGGCTCCATCTTGTTATTCGTACTGAGGGCTGGACATGTTTTAGACTTCTTTTTAATGGTGGTTATGCTTATTTTTGGATTTTACATCTGTCAAAACAGCAGCATTAGAAAACCAGGATCAAACAGGGAGTACAAAGAGACTGGTGATTTCTGGGCTACAGTGGGAGGTTGCCCTTCTATAAAGTATTTGGTGCTAGGGGCACAGCGCTCTGGGCGAAATTACAGAAGGTAAACTGAGTTGGGCCACAGAAAGGGGTTTGTCGAGGGCAGAGGGTGAGTCCCAAGTGATACATAATGAAGCAACTGGCTAACTTGTAGGGATAAAAACAGCTGGGACACAGAGTAAGGGAGCAATGACTTTGGGAGTTTGGCCCTTTAGTGAGTGACTATCACCAGGCAAGGAGTAGGGGCTGATTTGGAGCAATTTGCGAGGTTCAGGCACGCGATGAAGGCTATGCTTGCAAAAGCACAATATTTATTTCTTGGCAAATGGAAAATGGAAGAGAGTTTGGAACTCACGTTGTGGGGTATGTTCACTCTTTGATGTAATGCACATTGCCTTATGCAGCTGGAGGCTGCAGCAGTTGTGGGTACATGTTATATGAACCTAGGTTCCTTTTTTGGAGCCTAAAGTTCTGTGTGCAACACCTGCATAGATGACATATATGAATTGGCATCTTTTTGAACAAAGGTGGTAACCCTAGTTCAGAGAGGAGAAGCAGGAGTTTCAACCAGGCTTAGTTGGAGAAGGAGGCGATTGGTACAAGTACAAGCAAAGGACAGGAGACTGGACCAAGTTTGGACATGAGAATTATGTGCTAGCAGTAGTGGCCGGCATGGATCGGGGGTGGAGGGGGAGGGCTGGGGGACTGCAGATTTTTTGAGCCGGATGCCTTTGCCATTCACGGATAAAACTGAGAATGAGTTTGAGAATTGTTGTGTTACAGCAATCAATAACGGCATTTTGGAAAATGAATGGGTGGAACCACTGTTAAGGATGAGAGTTTGCAGAAAATTGGAAAGTGGATTAGGGAAGGTTGCCCTTCTAAGATTGATTTGGACAACAAATTTAAAGTATTTTGGGAGTTGAGGCAAGAATTATCTGCAGAGAATGGGAAAATGTTACGTGCAGGGAAGGCTGTACCTCCAGATTCTTTGAAGGATAAGATCTTGGAAATATGCCATGAGGGCCATTTAGGCATTACAAATACTAAGAGCAGGGTTAAACAAATGTACTGGTGGCCTGGTATTGACCAAGCCATTTAGAAGAAAGTGAAAAGTTGTGTTTGTGCAACAATTCGGAAAAATTTCTAGTGACAATCAAACCACCTTTTTGCCCCATAAGGTGAGAAAGAATAGAATTGGACATATTGGATCCTGTTCAAGATGGTAAGGATTCGAAGTATGTTATTTTTTTGTTTGATCATTTTGCCAAATGACCGGACATTGAGGTGATACCCAAGGTAGATGCCCAATCTATAGTGTGTTTTTTGGGCAAAGTGTTTTTGAGAGAAGGGTTGCCTAAAGTCATTTTAAGAGATAATGGACCTCAATTTTGTTCTAAGGTGTTTAAAGCATTTTTGAAAACGAATAGCATAGTGCATAAGACCACCTCCATTTACCATCCTGCTGGAAGTGGTGCCATGGAGCTCTTTAACAGGGTGCTAACAAATACCATTGAATTGGCTAAAGAAGCCAATTTGTTGTGGTTTAAATAAATATGGAGCATTGTGTGGGCTTACAGGGTTGCATCATGCAGGATTTAGTCCTTTCGAACTTATGAGGGGCAGAATGCCAAGTATGAAGGACAATGTGGGATGGATGCACAGTTCCAGGAGGAGTGAGTCGACTCTTGCAGTAGTTAGGGAATGAGTGACTATGGCGCAGGATAGATGCAAGAAGTATCAGGATAAGAAGAATAAATGCAAAATGGTTGAGGCAAAAATAGGTGACTGGGTGAGGGTCAAGAAACCGGGGCTTTATAAAAAGAATGAGGGAAGATATTTTCAACCTTTGAAGGTGGTTAAGGTTCAGTGTAACTCGGTCCAGTTAAGTTATGGTAAGGATGGCATTTAAGTAAAATTTCTTTATACAAAGTAGAGAAAAGACTTCCAGAAGTAGCTTCTGTGATGAATGTGAAAAAATGGTTGTTGGAGGAGGATTGTTCTGGAATGATTGGTAATGTAGTTGGTGGTAATAGTGAAGATGTGTTTGAAAACTATCATGATCAGGAGGATGGCAGCGATCAATTTCTTTCCACCTCTTCTGGGCATAGTGATGTGAGGAGGGGAAGATCAGGACACACACTCATGAGACCCTCGAAATTTCATGACTATGTGTGCAAGTGAATTTTGATGTTATTGTAGTATGTTTATTTTTTGTACAATTTTGGAGGAAAAGATGTGTTGTATTGTGCTTTGTAATGTATTATTCGTATGTGTGCTTCATTTGTCCTGTATGGGAACCCTTACCTAAGAACAGTAGAATTGGAATTGTATTATTGGTGTGGAATGTTGGGACAGGGCATCTATTCCATTCTATTCTGCAGTATTTGTAAAGGGCATGGCTACCCATGGGCCTCCCAGCCCTTTCACCGCCACCGTAGAACATCTCCGGGATAAGGTTACTCCCTGAATTACCAGGTCTTTAGAGCTTTGTGGAAGGGGAGCTCTTGCTCCAGAAAGCGAAGTTGGAGGGGGAGGGAGTTCCAAAGCTTGGACGCCAGAAAAGACATAGAACGACCTCCTCGGTGTGATCTCCCAATCCTAGGAACCTTGAGTGGGTGGGCAGAGGCTAATCTCAAAGACCTGCTAGGCACATACAGAGAGGCTAGTGATTGTAGCAATGGAGGACCTGTATTGTTTATTGCCCTATGAATGATGCATAGGGACTTAAACTCGATGTGGTGCACCACCGGAAGCCAGTGGAGATCCTTGATGGCCTTGGCAGCTGACATTTGGGAGTGTCAGTAGGAAGTCGAGCTGCCGTATTCTGCACTATTTGCAGTCTTTTGGTAACGTAGCACGTAGAACCAAGGTATAAGGCATTCCCATAATCTAGGCGAGCCAGCACCAGGACTTGGACAATCACTCTTCTAGCTGTTAAAGGGAGGTTCTTAAGAACTTTCCTCAATAATCTCAGAATGCCAGAGCAGCTTGCAGAAATTTTCTGGGCTTGGTGTTCCATCGTGAGCATACCCCCAAGCTCTTTATTGGGCTTGTGGGGGTCAGCAGCTTGCTTAGATAATCTGGGATGGGCCTCTTAACACAGCTCCGGGAGTTATTGCCCAGAAACATGACCCATCTTGTCCTTTGTTGAGTTTTAGTTTGCAGCTGGCCATCCCGCTGGATACTTCTCAAAGGCATGGTGCTAAGTATAGATGGATGTTAGTATGGTCAAGGGAAATAGACAGGACCAGCTGGGTGTCATCGGCATAGGAGACCAATGACAGTCCAAATGATTGCACAATATTCGCGAGAGGGAGCATGTACAAATTAAAAAGTGTGTGGCTCAAGAAAGATCCCTGAGGAACCCCACAACTGAGGGGAAGATTCATTGAATAGTTTGTCTGAAAGGTATGATCCTTCAGAAAAAAGGAGAGCCATTCAAGTGCTCTGCCCTCGATGCCTGCATTCAACACTCTCTGAATGAGAGTAGAATGGTCCACGGTGTCGAAGGCAGCACTTAGATTGAGGAGGATGATAGCTGGAGATCCTCCCTGGTCCTGAACTTTTCCTTAATTTCTCAACCACTGCCAGCAACGCACATTCTATGCTGTGTTGTGGTCAGAACCCCATTTGGGTGAGATGAAACAATGCCTGTGATTCTAGAAGGACTGAAAGATTCTTGTTGACGTGTTTTTCTAAAGTTTCTGCCACCCCTGGTAATAAAGAGATAAGCCTATAGTTGTCTAGGCTAAGGGGATTTTTTAACAGGGGTCTGACTACTGAGTGCTTCCAATTATCCTATGATCAGCTGGAGATTTTACTGGTTGGTGGATGCTACTGCTCCCGCTGCTGGGGTATTTGATATAATAAATCTTTACTGAAAATACTCAAGATTCCGGATATTTACTACAATACTGGATAATGTTCAGACTGAAGGGGAAGATTAGAGCAAGTTCAGACACAAGAAGGACAAGACTTCAGACAGGAAATTGGGTTAGGATCAGACAAGAGAAGAAGGATTCTGGATCAGGCCCAGACATAAGAAAAAGAAGACTGGACCAGGTTCATTGAGAAATAGCAGGTGACTGGACAAAATGCAGTTAGTAAAATTCAGAGACTGGACTATGTTCAGATTGGGGAAGCAGTAGAATGGTCCAGGCTGCGGCACAAGAAGCATGGAATTTCACCAGGTTTAGACACAAAAGGTTTAGGCTGTGGAAGCAGGAGACTTAACAAGATACTTAACAAGGTTCAGACACATAGAAGAAGGAGACTGCACAAGGTTCAGACACCAGTAGTAAGAGACTACAGCAGATTAGGACTGGAGATGGAGGTATTGGACTAGGTTCAAATGAGAGACGCAGGAGTGGACCAGGTCCAGAAAGGAGATGCACCAATTTCAGGAAGGAGAAGCAAAAGACTAGACCAGATTCAGACATGAGAAAGGAGAGATTGGACCAGGTTCAGATAGAAGAAACAAAGACAATGGACCAGTTTAAGACAGGATAAACAGGAAACTGGTATTGAAACCGGCCACAATCTTAGAAGGACAATACTTGACCATATATGAAAGCAAAAAGGAAAAGTCTCTACCTGTTTCAAAGTGAAGGCGCATGGTGACTGAACCAGGTTCAGACAGGAGAAGCAGGATGCTAAACAAGGTTCAGCCTGAAAAAGCATTTGACTGGTCTAGGTTCAGACTGGGGAAATGAGAGAATGGAATATGTGTAGACAGAAGAAAGACATGTCAAGACAGGTTCAGTAAGGAGAAGCAGAAGATGTGGTGCAGGTTCAGAGAAGAAATGGGAAAAGGGTTAGATACTAGAAGGATGAGGATGGTTCAGGTTAAAACAGGGGAAGCAAGACACTGGGACAGGTTTGGGTAAGCAGGGGCAGAACCAGGTTCAGACAGGAAAAGCAAGGGACTGCATAAGGTTCAGGCATGAGAGCAAGAGATTGGACTAGGTCCAGACACACGAAGGACGAGACCAGTTCTGGGCGAAACAATTATGTGAAAAGCAAGTCATTTGACATCTGCCATTTCTTTTAGATTGGCCACAAAGGGATATTAACCTAAAGATCTGCTGTGCAGGCAAAATAGAGAAACAGGCAGATTTCCTGCATTAACCATATGAACCATCAGTTTGGCAGCAGTTTGTGGGATTATCACATGCAGTTCTTTTGTGCCCATTGTGGTGGGTTCGAAACAGACAAAACAAATTCACCCTGTTATTTGTTGTTGTATACAAAAACCAGCTGCCAGTTCACCACCCACTAGGAAAGACTGCACCATGGTAAGACAGTAGAAGCATGAAACTGGATCAGGAAGATACAGGAGAAAGAAGAAATTAGACCAGATTGATACATGAGAAGCAGGCAACTGAGCCAGGTTCAATCAGGAGAAAAAGACTTGGGGGCTTACTATAATGTCCGGCGGAATCACTTCCGCCCAACACCGACTCAGTCATGGGACAGACCGACACCTGGTTGGCGGTCCCGACCGACTGATTTCAATGTGACTGAACACAGTTCGGTCGCATGGTCCCTTTTCTCAATGGAAGCTCGTGTTACGGCCGCAAACCGGCCGTAACACAAGCTCCCGTTGAGGAAAGGCAGGTGCAGTTCATCCCTGCACCCCGTGCCTGCCACAAGGTGCATGGATAAACAGGGGGCACCATAGGTGCCTCCTTCGGCCTCCTACCAGAGGCCGTGCACCAAAGGGGGCCCTGCTGGGGGCCCCCTAACACGCTTTCCAACATGGTTTCCATGTCGGACAGACCGGCATGGAAACCATGTCAGAAACGTGATCGTAATCTCAAGGGTGGAAAGACCCACCCTTGAGATTCACCCTTGAGATTACTTGATGGCTTCTGACTGGCGGACAGGCTATTCGGGACCGTCAGAAGCCAGCTGGAATGACCGGCCGGTTTACTATCTGACCACCTCCAACATAATGAGGCGGTCGGAAAGTAAACCGACCGGCCCATTACGATGTGGCCCTAAAGGCTCCTACCGCAGGTCGGAGCCTTTACGGGCCGTATCGTAATCAGCCCCTTGATGTCAGGGGCCTAGCAGGGAACTAGCACAGAGATTTGTCAGGGGACTAGCTAGGTGAGGCTGGGACAAGGGTAGATAACTGGGTTGTAATATAAACAAGAGAATATGTGAAGGCTGGGAGGGAAGTAGAACAGAAGTGGAGGACTAAAGCAGGTTGGAACAGGCAATAAACAGGGAACTAGAAGTCTGAAGGGAAAAACACAAGTACTAACAACAGGAAGATAAGCAGGGAAACAATAGACAAACTATCATAAATTATAGTTTGGCTGCTTCTCAGAAATTATCTCTCTATGAGGTGAAAAGATCTTGTACGAAAGCAAGGAGCAGATTAACCCTACAGAGTTAGGGGAGACAACCAGCAGCTCCTATGGAGAAGGTGCACTGGGTGGTTCTTTGTGCCAAAGGCGCATGCCGTGGAATCTTACTGGCACCCTTGGAAGCAATGACAATTGGGATAACAATGCAAGACAGAACAACAGGGACACCAGAACAGAAACTGGGCTCAGGCAAAAGCAGGACTGGAATCAGGGTCAGGAAAAGGACTGAACTATGCAAAACAAGGCTAGGAAAGATCTGCACTCATACAGGTAAGACAGGAATAAATAGACCAACAGGAAAACAGAGTACTAGGCAAGGAGTCTGAATATAGCATATCAGATGACGAAGAGTGCAGACAATAGAGTATGATCAATGGCTAACACAGGAACAGAGATACAGGAAAGCAAGGGACAGAAACAGAAATTACAAATAGCCAAATGGGAAAAAAGAGAACAGATTCAAAAGAGAAGCATCAACAGCAGGGACACAGAGCCCAAGGAGACTCAACAGAAGTCAGTTGCAAGTCGCCGCACTCCTCGCTCAGAGGGCTGACATAGCTGGAGGCTCAGGGGAGGAGCACAAGTGCAGGGAAAAGGACCGGTGCAAGGAATTAACCAGGTGCAGGTAATCAGGGAACCACCAATGAAGGGAAGGTTGAATTGGTACCTGGAGAAGGGAAGACCGAGGGAACCAGAAAACACGAGAAAGGGAATAAAAAAACCTGGAATGGAGTATGGATCAGCGCAACATAGGGAAGGGTCTGAAATGCAAATATAAAGCTGTCAGAATAACTATAGGATCCAGGAACTAAACTAATGAATAGGAAACCACCAACAGGACGTGATCTAGGAAGGGTCTGAAGACAGAGGGAACTACAAGGACCATGCTGCATCAGGGAGATGGAACCGAAATCTAGACCAAAAGGTGAAGCGAAACTAAGTATGATAAGTGTAGATGTGTATATTGATCTATACTGAGGTAAAGGCAGGTTCATAAAGGGCCCTTGTGAGTGACATCTTGTGGCAGAATGGCAGAATCCTGACAGTATCCCCCCCCCCCCCCAAGTCTGGGCATACCCTGCCAACTTAGGGCGAACAAAGCAAACAAAAGGAGATGATGGACGGAGCGCTGAAACTTTTCAGACACTCACCCCCAGTCACAGATCTGGGTCCCATGCTCACTTTGGCACTGGATTCAAACTAGCCTGGCTGATGAGGGGTGCTACCCTGAAACTGGTCACAGGATGCTTGTTTCTGGTCCAGGAAAGACCAGGTTTGGCAGTTGGGCCAGGACTGTTCCCATGAGGGACAGGCTCAAGACTGATTTGCATCTGGCTGGGTCTGAACTGGGGTGGCGAAGTGAGCTAAAGAACAATGATGGATTTAACCCAGATCTAATAGTGACTGGGGGTGAGTGTCTGAAAAGTTTCAGCCCTCCGTCCATGATCTTATTGTGTTTACATTGTTCGCCTAAGTTGGCAGAGTATGCAGAGAAGTGGGTCCCCTGCTCACTTTGACACTGGATTCAAGCTAGCCTGGCTGATATGGGGTGTTACCCCAAAACCTGTCCCAGGATGCTTGTTTCCAGTCCAGGGAAGACCTGGCTCGGCAGTTAGGGCTGGACTATTCCCATGAGGAACAGGGTCAAGACTGATTTGCGTCTGGCTGGGTCTGAACTTGGGTGACGAAGTGAGCTAAAGAACAGAGTGGCGCAGCTAGACCTTTGGCCACCAGTGGCGGCCCCGGTCTTTGCCGCCCGCGTTTGCATGTGAGAGTGGGGAGGGGCGGGGGTGCTGGTGGATTCCCGCGACGGCCGCAGGTATGAGAGGGGGCTGGCGATTCCCACGTGTCTGCCACCCTGCGACAGCCGTAGGTACGAGCGGGGTGGAGGCTGCCACCCGCAAAGCTTGTTTCGCCCGGGGTGGTCTGCCCCCCCCCCCCCCGGCACCATCTTGCTACGCCACTGAAAGAACGATGATGGATTTAACTCAGATGCAATAGTGACTGGGGGTGAGTGTCTGAAAAGTCTCAGCGCTCCATCCATCATCTTATAGTGCTTGCATTGTCCACCCGAAGTTGGTAGGGTATGCCCAGACGTGGGTCCCTTGCTCACTTTGCCACTGGATTCAGGCTAGCCTGGCTAATGAGGGGTGTTACCCTGAAACTGATCCCAGGATGCTTGTTTCCGGTCCAGGGAAGAACTGGCTTGGTAGTTCGGGCTGGACTGTTCCCACGAGGAAAAGGGTCAAGACTGATTTGCGTCTGACTGGGTCTGAACTGGGGTGGCGAAGTGAGCTAAAGAACAATGATGGATTTAACCCAGATCTAATAGTGGCTGGGATTGAGTGTCTGAAAAGTTTCAGCGCTCCGTCCATCATCTTATTGTGTTTGCAAGAGGAAGAGGAGACCAGGTACTGATGGGAGACACAGAATACGGGAGCAGGTACAGACTTAGAAGGAAGAGGTAGGACCAGGTTCAGACAGGAAAATCATGGAAAGGGAGTAGGTTTAGACAGGGGCGCTCCTCCACTAAGGCGGAGGAGCGTCGCCCCACTGCTTTCTCGCAGTGCGAGAAGCAGAAACAAAAAATGGTAATAACTACCAATTTATGTTTCTGCTTCTCGCACTGCAAGAAAGCAGAAGTGTTTGGTTGGGGGCGGGAGGGTGGGTGGGCGGGTCTGGGGCCCACCAAACCAGTCATCCGCACTCCGCCTTTTCTTCATGTAGGCTGCATGCAGCCTACATGGAGAAAATTGCCTCCCCATAGGTGCCTGGCTGGTCGACGTTCCGACCAATAACAACGCTGCCATTGCAGCATTGTGATTGGCTTAGGAGAGGGGAGGGAGGCTGCCTGCTTCTTGTTCCTGCCGGAGGCAGGAGAGCAGGCGCCGAGCAGGACTGGCGCCGAGAAAACATGGGACCCAGCCGCGAAGGTAAGTTAACTTTTTTATTTTAAATTAAACCCCCTCGCGCGACCCCCTCCCCGCACGATACCCCGCCCCCCCACCCGCGAGTCATGCCGGCCGTGACTGGGTTTAGACAGGAGAAACAGGAGGCAAGACCAGATTCAAATCAGAGAAGAAGGAACCTAAAGCTGGTTCAAACTTTAGAAGGAGGAGACAACTGGATCAAGTTATAACAGAAGAACAAGGAGACTGGACCAGATTGATACATGAGAAGCAGGAAAGCGGACCAAGATCAAATAGGAGAGGAGGAGATTGTTTCAGCTTCAGACAGTAGAAAGAGGAGATTTGGTCCAAGTTCAGTCGGTAGAAGGATGGGCCATTTTCAGACAGGAGAAACAAGAGATTTGGCTAAGTTGAAATAGGAGGAACAGGAGACTGGCTCTTATGCAGACAAGAGTAGCTTTAAACTGAATGAGGTTCCGTCAGGAGAAGGTGGAGACGGGCCAAGGTTTCTAGGACGAGAATGGGCAGCTTTGACAAGGTTCAGACATGAGAAGCAGGAGGCTGAACGAGGATCACTCAAGGAAGCAAATGACCGTACCAGGTTCACACAGGAAAATAGTCCAGCTTGATAGCAGTATTTTGAACCAGGTTCAGTCAATAGAAGCAGTAGACTAGATCAGGTTCAGACAGAGAAGTAGGAAACTGGACCAGACTCAGATATAAGAAGGGGGAGACTGAACGTGGTTCATAATAGAGAAGCAGGAGACTAGCCAGGACAGGTAACCAATGGGTAACAAAACAGTTCTAAATTGCTTTGGTGAAAAGAAAAGGGCGGTCTTTACCAGAATGGAGTTACTGACAAGTAAAGCAACTGAGTGAAATCAGCAGATGGGTTTAGAAGGCAAGCAGAGGAACAACAGAGGAGTCCAAAGGCCAACAAATGTGGCACTGAGATACAAGATGGGCTATCTTATAGGCTCGATAAGAGCTGGGCTCAGCATGACAAGAGGTGGTCAAAGGGTAACAAGGGGAATTCAGGGTTGTGATGGCCAGCAAAGGAGGGTTCAAAGATGGATGTCAGAGGGCCAGCAGAGGTGGTGCAGAGAGCAAAAAATGGCCTGAGGAATGGCAGAGGTGGTTTGAGTATTGAGAAAATGTATTACAGGTCAATTGTTACCCAATGGAACAGAACAAAAATCAGCAATGTCCACTGGCACTGTAAAGCTGTCTTTCAGGATCAAAGTCATTTTGCTCTCATATTAACCAAAGCAAACCATTAACAAACTAGGCATCTGACATACAACCAGTCTCAACCATTTGTAAACATACTAAAGCAAATTATGGAAATCCCAGATCCTTACAGAACAGCCACATAGATTTTGAAAGAGTTGTGGTGTCGTAGAAGTGTGCTACACAAAGTTTGTTAATGTACCTTAAAATCAGTCGCGGCCGGCATGACTCGCAGGTGGGAGGGTGGGAACAGGAAGCTAGGCTCCCACACCTAAACCAATCACAATGCTGCAAGCAGCGTTGTGATTGGTCGGGACGCCGCCCAGCCAGGGGCTAATGGCCCGGCCATGTTCTCCATGTAGGCTGCGTTGCAGCCTGCATGGAGAAGGGCAGAGTGCGCATGAATGGTTTGGTCGGTCCCAGTGGGCCGACCAAACCAGTCATGTGCACTAAGGATTGGGCACCTGACACCACTCCTCCCCTGCCCAGCCCTGCTCGAACAGCAGCCGCGCCTACCCGCCCGCCCGCAACCAAATCCTTCTGCTTTCTCACAGTGCGAGAAGCAGAAACATAAAATGGTAGTTATTACCATTTTATGGTTCTGCTTCTCGCACTCTGAGCAGCAGTGGAGCGACAGCTCCTCCGCCCTAGTGGAGGAGCCGCCCTTGCTTAAAATACATCTGACAATGCATGTGTGCCAAGTGTTTTTATATGTTAAGTAGGCAGGAATGGCAAGCAGGTTCTTTCTCACCAAGATGCACCACTTTTGTGCCATTGAGACATATTTGGAATGTTAGGTTGTACTCTCATTTAGTAAGCATGTGATTGCATTTACTTGTGTAACATCCCTAATTTTATTGTGCTTAAATAGCTCATTATATGCCTGAGCCCCAACTACTGTATATGGATGGACTCCACATAAACTATGCTGTGGAAGACATGCAGGAATCTCTCTATATATTCGATTTAAATTGTAATTAGCTCCGCATTTGGGGAGAAATAATTTATTCTAGAGTTTGTTGAAATGATTGTGATATTTATCGCTCCCAATAAATAACAACGCCCTGGGGTACATTATTTATTGGCTGTGATAAATAGCGCCTATTACAAATGTTTGGAGAATAACACGCAGATGTTGGTGCTTAGGGCACCAAACTCCACATGGTACAGTATACCCACACACTTTTCTCTGTCAATTTCTGGCAGGTTTGACCTGCCAAAATTGAATAAAGGGTGGACTATTTGATGTACCCAGTAATTACCTGATGCAGTAAATACCATTGAACTCAGAATTCTTTTCCCTTCACAAATAGGAACATTTCACCCAACTCATAATCAGTGCCTAGGCACCATCACCAAACGAAAAAGCTGTCATAGGTAGGAAGCTTTGAAGCAGGTCTTGTCTTTGCCTCCTCCTCTATAATCCACAAGACCTTTCAAGTTTCAAATTCTGTAATAAAACACACAATTGAAAATCTTGTTTATGAAACAAATTCGAGCATTTGAAGTCGTATTTTATATGCCTACATAAACAACTGTGTACTGAAAGCCTGATTCAGTGGCAAGATCACAAAGGTGTGAATTGTGCACAGAAAGGCCCGATTCGGCGCTAAAATCCATTGATGAATACATAAATTAGGCCTCACACAAAGATTACATGAATCTCCAGCTGTTAAACTCCTGTGCACATCACATTTACAGGTATGGCCAAGACTGAATGTACCTATGCGCTACAGCCCTATGGTTCTGTCTCAGAATCGTGCAGCCTAGCTGTTGACTGCTGTCTCCATGGCAGCAGGCACGAGCTCCCCCATTGTGACCTCACATGACAAGATGGTCAGAATCTTTAAGATGTCAGAGTTCACATCACTCGTAGTTTTCGCTTGGTAAGATTTGGAAGAAGCTAGCATCTCTGCTGTTAACTTCAGAAAACTTGTGCTGACACCCACTTTTGTATGGCAGTCAGAGGATTTCTTGGGGGCTTGCCAGGAGCCCCTCTTGGGGGCGGCCCCTAGGCTTTACACCTCCGTATGCAGCTAGATCAAGAAGATCCGGTAAGAGAATATCATGTCATCAATAGGAAACAAATATGTCGGCAGTGTTTTCACATAATGGCTACTTCAGTATTTCCAGGAGACTTTTTTTTTAATTTTACCTGGTAGTTTGAATTTGTGAAGCTACGTGTAGAGAGAAAAACTGTGGACTGGGTTTGTCTCAGGTGAGATTGAGACGTGAAATCCAGTGAACAGGGTTCATTTTCACTTGATTTTGTTTTTAGAACGAGAGTTCCATTGTAATGTATTGTACGATTGCCCTATCTGTGTGACATTTTACAACTCACCTACAAACCCCAAAGTAGGAAAGGCTAGAGTGCAATTAAATATTTAATCAAATCGAAATGTGAACCAGAAAATGCCTTTAAGTCGCAAAAACATCATAGTTTCGAGGAATCTATGGAAACCTGGTAAAGTTGAATACAGATAAGAAGGGTAGCTCTTGTGGCAGAAATATGGATGTCCCTTGCTAACACCCTTTCCAGCTTAGAACAAGGGATGACAATATTGAAAGGAAACCCACACAGCAACAGGACACAAAAGTACACATTATTTTAGTCCTTACAGCTGAGGATATTGAATTCAGCCGCTCGAGGCTGTAAGGGATGCTTCTGGCTGATTAGCAGCAAAACTGGACAAAATAGAGCAAAAAGAGGACAGTACGGATGCTATTGGAAAGAGGGAAGAAAAAGTAATATGTTTTATGTATAGTGAAGTCACAAGATCTAAATTGCACTATGTAAATGAGGGACATGCAACCCTTCTACTTCTTACCTGGAATTTCCAATAAGGTTGTTTTCCATCTTAATAAAATATGTGTATCTTTCTTCAGAATCCACCATCTTTCACATAGACACTTTTGTTGTTCTTCCAACATTTTCCTTTCTGCCTCTCCAAACTGTGCCTCTTTGACTTTGGTTCTAATATGCAAAATATTTCTCGTTTTTCTCCCCGTTACTGCCTTCACTGAATGCAGTGCTTTATTTGCAAAAAAGTAAGTGCCAAGGCTCTCGTCAGGCGGCCACTGCAGCTTGTACCACAAATTGCCCCTGTCATGCCGCCAATGATAGTAACAACACAAGTACTATCTTTCACACTCCTACAAGTGTGACAGTTCTGACTGTTTCATGCCCCCAAAGCTATAAGAATGGCTTGGGTGGCAGGTAATATTTGTTTTTAATGTGTATTGAGTAAATAATTAACTGTTGTTGTGGTCATCTCTAAATTAGCCAGACAGTGCCACCTTGTGGCAGACTGTCATAGGCCCTTGTGCTGACAATTAAGTGCCACTGCTGAGCAACGGAAACCACCAGCTCAAATTAAGCACTGACAGAATGTCCCCCACATCCCTTTTTGTCTTGTCCTACAATCACACACAAAGTCACAAAATCCATATTTGCCTTTCATCATACCCATGCCTTACCCATCCAACATTTCTACAATGCACATTTTCAGCCTGGCTTCTCGAGCCCTCGTAACTCCTCTGAGGTGTCACCTAAAGCACCTCTTCTTATAGCATTGTCTCGTCTCCAAGCACATATTTTTGTAATAAGATTTGTAATTTTTGCAAATCTGTTCTGTTCATGGTTTCTCCCATAAGGCTTCATGCTCCTGTTTAAAAAAAAAAATAGAAGGGCCGATGCATCTAAAGTTTTTTCCCTCTTGATAAATCAGCACTGGGCAAGCCAGGGTGTTTGATAAAGAATGGCAGGGGAGAGCTCAGTGTGGTAAAGGAGCCGAACATGTTGTGATAATTACTGTTATGGGTTGGGACTGGTGTTGGTTTCTTATTACACAGATTCATGTCTAACACATTAGTGGTATCCACTGGGTTATAGGTACTTCCGTGATACCTGTCCAGCCACGGCCGTGCAGGTAAGAGCGGTGGGGCGGTTGGGCTGGGTTGGGGGGGATTCGACAGACGACCATGAGGAAAAATTAAATAAATAATTAATTTTCCCTCGTGGTCATATGTCGAAATCCCCCCACCCCTCACAAACCAGCCCCACCGCTCTTAACTGCATGGGCCGCTGTTGGTATCCACACAGTCTGGTGTGAAAAGCACACATTGGCATGATGGTTTCTACATTGTCCATATATGTAAAACAACTTTTGGGGAGAGGAGTTGGCCTAACGGCTAGGGAGGTCGACCTCGAATCTGGGGAACTGGGTTCGAGTCTCGGCAATGACGTTGAACATCCTGTGAATCTGGGCAAATCACTTAATCTCCCTGTGCCTAACAAAAATGAATGTGTCCTCATATAATGCAACTGGTGCTATGTAAAGCGCTCTGATACCCGATTCGGGTCAAGATCGCGCTATATAAAACTCTGTAAAATAAAACTTTTCCATGTTAGAAACCACATGATCAAGGTATGTAAAGTACCACTGCTATTTCAGAATCCATATTACTCTGCCTATAAAGAACAACCATCATGCCAGAATCCATGTTACCCAAATGTAAAGCAGCATTATCATGTGAGAATTCATATAGTTCAAGTAAAGCACCACCGGCATGCCAGAAGCCACGTGTTTCTGGTATAGAAAGAGCTGTTGCAGAGATATCCTGCTTGGTTATATAGCACTATCTTCATGCCAGCCTCACAAAGGCTACCCTAGCCCTTTTTAAAGCCGTGCTGCAGCACAACTTGTAAATGGCGCAGAAATATCTAATTATATCACCCCAGTCATGAAGAATCCCCATTGGCTTCCTCTTCAATCCAGTGTTTACTTCATAATGGCTTGTTTTACTTAGAAAGATCGTCAAGATGGCCTCCCCAATCCTCTCAAAGGAATATTCTATGCCACATGAGGCAAAAAAGACACTTAAACCAAACCTCACCTGCTCGTTAAAATACCTCAAACAAAAATCTCATATCAGGGAACAAAACCTTTGGGCCACAGGGTCCAAGACTCTAGAACGGCTTACAAGAGGGTCCATGACTAAACACCAACTTCCTCTCTTTCCCAGAAAAAGCTGAAAAAACTCACCTATTCAAATCCACCTATAAAACTATCCTTGATTCTCTACCACATATGGACTAAGAACAAGTAAAATAATTTATTTCTGAAAGCTGAACTTCTCGTTCTCTTTCACCTAAAGACAGTGGCGTAACACAAAATAATACCCCCCCCCCTGCAGAATGAGGTGAGGGGGTCCCTGAGTCGCCCTCATCTCACATATATTCATTGGCCTTGGCCTGAATGGGGACTCCCTGAAGGGCTTGTGTTAAGCCCCCGCCTAAAGAGCTCTGCAATAGTTTTGGCTAGGCCTGGGTAATATAATCACCTCTAAAAAAAATAAAGTAAATAAAAAACTCTAAAAAATAAACTAAATAAATGATCCTATGACCACTGTTCTAATCAATCCTAGCCCAGTGTGAGGAAGAAGGCGGGGGAGGGGTGTAGTCATGCCATTAAGTAAATAATAAAAGTAACCTTGAGGTTGTAAACACACATATTTATGTGCACTTCATACTCATTTATGTAGCAAGCCATATTACTGGTATTAAACCCATGACGCTGCCTCCTGAGCTAGCTCATAGGTATTGAAGTCTGTGACCTACTGGACACATTTTTCTCTCTTGCTTCCCAGATTTATTGTGATCTACAGGATTGTGCAACTGTGAACGCACATGTATACCAAACAATATGTACTGAACCAGGGGGAGCATATGGTGTCTTATGTATATGTTTTATGCATTTATGCACTCACTTAAGCATTGCTTCGAAGCACTTTTGATATTTAAGTCATACTGTCATTGCATATATATTGGATAATATATACTAGCAAAAGAAACACTCTCAGTCTGATTGTTGTTCAAGTGAGAACTGACCATGGGTTGTCAGAATAATACATTGAGTGGTGGTCTCACAAAAATATTTTTGAAGGGGTACCTACATGTTAAAAGAGACCCATGAAGTACTTAGTTTATATACCTGTAACCCACTGGTGACATTTTATGTGAGGTATTTAACTAAAGAACCTTTCTCAAGCTCTTTTCACAAAACACATTTAGGGCCCGATAATGATGACGGTTGGACTGCCATGACAGGCCGTCGGTGGCGGTCCCACTAACTACCAGAATAACCGTCTGACTGCCGCATTATGATGCGGGCGGATGTATCGACCAACGCCTCTGACAGGCTCAAGGAGACGTCGGAGCGTTGGTCCAACCGGTTATCCTTACAAAGGGAGCAGTAGGGATTACGACTGCCCTTTCCGACTGCCTTTTCATGGTAGTCTGACTGCCATGAAAAGGCAGCCGGAATGGGTCTTTGGGGGCCCCTAGCAGGACCCCCGTCACCCATGAGCCTCCGCTATAGGCCCAGGGGCGCACATGTGGTGCCCCCCAAAATATCCATGCACCATGTGCCAGGCACCACATAGTGCCTGGCACACGGTGCATGGATGTTTGCAAAATGCCTTTTACCACTGTAGCTTGTGCTGCAGCCCTTTTCCAGGCTGCAACATAAGCCGCAATGGCAAAAGGCATGTTTACGACTGCCTACATGGCAGTGTCATGGTAATCGGGCAGGTGGAACCGCCAACATATAGCCTGTCTGACACCTGCCCGAAACGATGGCCGTCAGACGCTTGTCCGACCGCCATCGTAATAAGGCCCTTAGCCGTTAATATTTGGACTGATTTGAAGAGGTTCAAGAATGTTGCACTTTTGAGAATATTTTCTTATTGACTGAGACCCCTTATTCACCTCAAAGATTTGAATCTCAGAAGTGAAAGCTTCTCTCACAAATAGAACCAGCTGTAGGTAGAAGTAGTTTAAGGTTCCCTCATGCAGAGAACAGGTATACCAAGGCAGTGTCAGGGCTAGCTTTCTCCCACAAACAACAAGTACCATAGAAGGAGCAGCAGAGCTCACTGAAGGCAATTTACCAAAATGCCTGGTGTAGTGGATGTGACTTCACACCCCTTTGGCCTCCGATGACATCTTAGGAAAGTCCAGTAGCATTTACATATGTAAGTGTTTAATCTGCTTTCATTATTGTTGTTGTTGCGTGTAATGTCATTGGTATTCGTATTTGGAACCATGATGACATCAAGCACTGGGTTGGTTCTGGAGCTTCAGGCTGGTGCGAGTTGCCTGCTGTTCTCTGGACCTGTGGGTGGTGATGCGGTCGTGGGTCCTTTCTAATAAAGGATTTTGTTTCTACAAATACACCTGCCTTCTGATCTGTACTGAATTATATATTTGTGGCTTTTCCACCTCTGGATTGTGCGTGCTACATTTGGTACCAGGAGTCGGGTCTCTATCAAGGAACCACCCACATCGCAGTGGAAGCGTTTTTGCTGCAAAAATGGCAATATGTCGTGATGTCATTCCCATGATTTTCAGAATGTTGATGGAATCTGGGAGTAGAATGTGTTGGGGGTTCGAGCTGTATGTTCGAGGCTCTGGCAGTTATTCCGGAGACCTCTGAAGCAGCTGGGTGTGTCGGGTTCGTGTTGTGTAACAACTGAATAAAGAAGATCACCCCCTACGCTACTCGGCTGTGACTCCTTCCTAAGAACCCTTCTAACATTTGGCGACGATCCGGATATTTGTCACATTCCTCAACACGTCCCGGCCACCTTCGCCCTCCTTCCAGACGCGTGGTGACTCGACTGAAGCTAAACGAAGCTACTCATCTCTAATTTCGTGTTGGCTACAGGTCGTATAACATTGATTGCAAATTGTTATATTTACCCCTCGAGGCCTGTCTTGCCACACCAACTGCCACCTCGCGAGCGCATATCCTTACCTGGCACACATCGTGGAATTCACAGCACGCCTCCATTCTTCTGCCTGCAGCCTCTCAGCCTGGAATTCCTAGCGCGTCTTCGTTCGTTTGTCTTCAGCCTTCCCCGCGTCTTCACGTCACGTCAGGACGTGTATAACCTCACGTTGGGGTCACGCTACGTGCCGCCATTTTGTCCGGCACCAACGCTGTCCTGTGGCCTTTTCAGCATTGAATCAATGCCTCAACGCTAATAGTTTCATTACGCGGTGACGCGCACACCAAGTGGTTAGCGCAGCCCTCAGCACAAATACTCGGTGATGCGCACACCATCTATTATCATTCGAAGGAGTGGGTATCCTTTCACGCGCTCACCTAGCTTCAAGTCTCCAGAGTCATTTAATATAATCGGTGATGCGCACACCCTATTTTTAACTCTTTCAACATTTACAGATATAAATGCAATTATCGTATACTTCGGTGATGTGCACACTTTTATTCACAATTTAATACCTGTGCGTGTCATTGTGATAATCATCTAATTGTTATTTTTCACAATTTTAAACCCTTTTTCTTAAAATCGTACTGGTCAACATGCAGAATATAACAGTCCCTCCGCATTTTTACCAGAACCTGGGCCTCTGAAAACCAAATGGAAACAGTGGTTCAAAGGTTTTGCCAGCTACATAATAGCGTTGGATGGATCTAAATTTGAACCAGTCAGGAAATTAGCTCTTCTTTATAACAATTTAGGTTCTGAAGGCCAACGTATTTTTGACCATTTACCTGTCGTCGCCCAACCTGATGAAACTGATTGGGATGTTTATAAAGAAGCTGTAAACAGACTTTCAAACTATTTCAAGGACGACACCAGTATTGTGGTTGAGAGACACAAATTTTACACTAGACGTCAAAATGAGTTTGAAACCATTGACAACTTCCTAGCGGAACTAAGAGTTCTAATTTCCACTTGTGAATTTGATGGCAATACTGATTCTTGCCTTAGAGACCAACTCATTGTTAACTGCTTTAACAAAAAAATTCAAGAAAGACTGTTATGCTGTAGAAATCCTTCTTTAAACGAAACCCTGGAAATAGCTAGGGGCATAGAAAGGTCTGTAATTGCACAAAAAGAATTGAATAAGTTTAAAATTGATCCTGTTGTTGAACCTGTTTATGCTATTGGTACTAAACTCAAAACATCATACAACAAAGTTCCTGAGACTAAAAAACAAAGTTTCTGCTTTAGATGTGGCTCCTTCACACATTTAGCCAATGCAAGAAATTGTCCAGCCTTAGGTAAACCTTGTACCAAATGCAAAAAGTCTGGTCATTTTGCTCGTCTGTGCAGAACTCCTTACAAGGTAGCTGCTCTTGAAAACTTGGAAGATTCTTCTGACCCAAATGTCTCTACCATCAAAAGTTTCAGTAAAATTGTACTGTCCATTGATTCTGATGATGATGATAAGGGACCTTTTTGCAATGTCCACATTGGTGATGTAGAAATTCAAGTCACTGTAGATTCTGGTTCCCCAGTCACTTTCGTTTCCGATGTTTTATTTTTCAAACAATGGAATTCTATACAATTATCACCTCCTGACATTCGCACCATTGCCTTTGGTGGACACAACATCGATAAGTTTGGGTTTTTTCCTTTACAATATTAAATTTGAAGACAGAGTAATATTCACCAAAATTTATGTGGCAAAAAGGCTACAACATTTTGGGGTGGAAGGACCAAGGGAAGTTTGGCATGGTTCTGAGACCAGGTACTGCTTGTCCTATTTCCTTAATAGACATTCCTGAAGTCTACCCCTCCTTGCAACAATTATTACTCAAGCACAAAGCTTTATTTGATAACAAGTTAGGTATGGTGCACAGTTTTGAGCATAAAATTATCTTAAAAAAGACGCAGTACCTGTCGTACATAAGGTCAGAAACGTCCCACTATCCATTAGAGACCAATTAAAACAACACTTGGAGATCTTATGCGAGGAAAAAGTGATAGAACCAATTGACTCATCAGAGTGGATTTCTCCGATTGTGGTCGCAAAGAAAAAGGACACTAAAGACATTCGGCTCTGTATTGATTTGAGATCACTTAATAAGAATATCTTAATCGATTGTTTCCTTTACCGAAAATCCAAGAGATGTTAGCTCTTCTAGGTGATGCCAAAGTTTTTCTTGCCTCGACTTAAAATCTGCTTATCATCAGGTGGAACTTTCTAGTGATTCACATTCACTTACTGCATTTAACACTCCATTCGGTGCTTTCAGATTCCTAAGAATGCCTTTCGGCCTGGCTTCGGCCGCTTCTGTATTTCAAAAATTAATGTTTAAATTGTTTAACAAGTGTAAAAATGTTCTTGCATATCAAGACGATATTCTTGTATTTGCAAAAAATACTGAAGAACACCTCTTGATTTTGAGCAATGTATTTGATATTTTAGAGTCTAATGGTTTCACTGTAAAAAAGAAAAATGCAAATTTATGGTAAGCAATATTGACTACCTAGGTCATCACATTTCAGAGTCTGGTATTAAGCCTAAGGCTGACCTTGTCAAGGCAATTTGTGATAGTCCCCCCAGAGAATAAAGATCAGTTACGGTCCTTTCTCAGTCTTTGCGAGTATTATTCTAGATTTATTGACAGTTTTGCTTTTCAAACAGAACCTTTGAGGAAGCTCCTTAGAAAAGGTGAACAATTTACTTGGAAGGAGACTGAATCCACAGCTTTCACCAATTTAAAAAACCTAATAGTGAAAGCTCCTGCTTTACGTCCTTTCAGAGATGATCTCCAATCCATTGTCACAGTTGATGCCAGTGGAGTCGGAGTAGGTGCTGTCCTCACTCAGTTAGTTGAGGGTGTTGAACATACTGTGGGCTTTGCCTCAAGATCTCTTTCCCAGACGGAACGCCATTACAGTACCATCGAAAGAGAAGCTTTGGCTTGCGTGTGGGCCACCAAACACTTTGAAACCTTTTTGTGGGGCCGAAGATTTGTTTTAGTCACCGACCACAAGCCCCTTGTTTTTTTATTATCAAAAAATGATCATGACAAGGTCAGTCCTAGACTTGTAAGATTACTTTCCAGGATGTTTGAGTTCAATTTTATAATTAAGCACATTCCTGGAGGGAAAAACACTTGTGCTGATTTTTTATCCAGGTGCCCCCAACATGAAGAACATTCCATAGAGGATGATTTAGATTGTGTTGTAGGATTGGTCGATGGTTTGGTTGTCCTAGAAGGGTCTATCAGCAATTCTGAATGGATAGATTCCTCTATTTCTGATGAGGTGCAAAATGCAATTAAGATTTGTATTTCTAAAGGGTGGCCCGATGAAAGAAATTTGACTGAAGGTTTGCGCCCTTTTCACAAGGTAAAGGATGATCTCACCATTGAAAATAACCTTATCATGAGAGGCTCTTTGTTAATTCCTCCAAGAACCCTTAGATTAAGACTAATTAATTTTGCCCACCAAGGCCACCTTGGCATGACGGGCACAAAGAAACGTCTTCGACTCTACTACTGGTGGCCGGGGATGGATGTTGATGTGGAGAACTTTGTAGGCCATTGTAGCAGTTGCTCCATGGCTGATAAATCCTTAAGAGTACGTAACACACCCCTTTTCCCAGTGGCCTTTCCTAATGGGCCCTGGGAAAAACTTGGCATAGATTTTATTGGCCCGATGTATAATCTCAAGATCAATATGAGATTTGCCTTAGTTGTAGTGGATTACTTTTCAAAATGGGTGGAGTGTAGATTTTTGTCCGAACCCTCTACTACTTCGGTAATTGATTTACTTAATGATCTTTTCCGGCGTGAAGGTATCCCCAAAGTTATTGTCTCTGACAATGGGGTTCAATTTAAGTCCCATTTCATGCAATCTTTTCTAAAGAACATGGGTATCAAACACTTAACAGTGGCCCTTTATAGTCCCCAAGGCAATGGCATGGTTGAAAGGGTGAACAAGATGCTAAAAGAAACTATTCAGATGGCCTATGTTCAAGGAGATTCTGTTCATGATGCGGTCCAAGAAAGGTTATAGAGTTACCATAATACTCCACACTCTGTGACTGGCACTCCTCCTTTTGTGTTATTGAAAGGACGTTTTGGTTCTTCCAAACTTAGTCCCAACTGGGTTTTGGAACAAACCAAATGCTCAAACAAAATTCCCAATATGGAAGATGTGCGTGATACAGTTTCCAAAGCACAAGTCAAAATGAAGCAAGTGTATGACACAAACAAGAAGGTGAAAGACATTCAATTTTTTGTTGGAGATCTTGTTAAAGTTAAAAGGCCTGTAGGAGTCAAAAGTCTTAGTTCCAAATTTTTTCCCATGACTCGTATTGTCAGAGTCTCCAAACATGCGGTTCTACTAGAGACCGGCAGGTGGTGGAGTAAAAGGAATGTGGTTTTAGTAAAAACCAATGTATGTATTAATTCACATTGTAATTCTTCTTCGGATTGTTCTACTTTGTCTTTACCTGATGTTCATTTTGCTACTCAACAAAGTGACACTGTTTCTCATCACTCTGGTGGTGGAGATTCCTCTTCTTCCCAAGAGGCTCTTAGTGGAACTTGTTCTTTGTCTGAGCATGCTCAAACTCATTCTTGTTTGTTAAGAGGAGAAGGAAGTGTCTGTACTGATACTGATACTGGTTCTTTCCCCAGTTCGTCAGCTACTGCT